>JBAWJV010000032.1:0-225127 GCA_037356075.1 Neofusicoccum sp. Z40 | reverse complement strand
ATGAGTCTACCCCATGTGCTGCAAACTACGCAGAGCCGTGACTACGGCTACTGTGAGCGGTCATATGAGTGTTATAACACTCACCTCACATCTTTTGGTTAGGGTGGATTTGCACCTTTTGGTTAGGGTGGATTTGCACCTTTTGGTTAGGGTGGATTTGCACCTTTTGGTTAGGCCCGTTTCGCCCGGGAGGCCGGGGAACTTAAAACAAGGTTGGGCGCTCCAGCGAGTCAACCGAGGGCCTTATACAGCTCGGTCCTAGGCGGCCAGGAAAGACAGAGTACGGCGGCAGGAAAGATGAAGCCAGCGGCAAGCACGCAGGCTAAGACAAGAGAAGAGGACCGTACAGTTATGATTAACGTAGGAAGAAGCAAGAACGAAAAGAATGACCTGAATAAGGTCAAAGCGGGACTCGATGAGGGACTGGATAAACACGACACCACGAAGGGAATTAAAGTCTAGATGATCCGCCTGCGCAACGCGGATATGATGGACCTTATCTTCCAGACAGCAGCGGAAACCTAGAAGGCTAGGGACCATCCCCAGTGGCTTAGTACAGCCATGCCAGGAGCCCGCATGAGGGGAGAGACATGGTATCCAGTTAAGTGCGATGGGGTATCCAAGAGCATGGTCCTCGACCAGATAATCAATGACGGAAAGACCATACGCGAGGAAGTCTTAGTCGAGTTTAGGAAGGATAATGGAACTACAAGCATCGACTGCACGGTGCGGAAGGTAGCCTAGCTAAGCAAGGCCAAAACTAACAAGACCACGGGATTAATAGTAATCTGGCTTGCTAGGAGGGAGGCGGCGGAGCATCTGCTTACCGCAGGCACCGCTCGCTTTGGGCCTTCAGCAGCTTACTACTCAAAGTTCGTTATTAAGGAAAACCTAGGACCTTGCTTTAAGTGTAACCGCTATGGCCATAAACAGAGCAGGTGCACTGGCAAGACAACATGTGGAATCTGCGCAAGGAACCACGAGACGCGGGACTACACGAACAAGGAGAGTCCAAAATGCCCAGCTTGTGGAGACGCACACACGATCTTTGACAGAGGATGCCCCCTCCACCCAAAGAGATCGAAGCCCAAGCTAGCAATAGTTGACGTCGAAATGGGGGAGAACAACACTACGAGATGTTAGAGGGTCTACGGATCCTGCAGCTCAACGTTAGAAAGAGAAAGGAGGTCTAGCTAAGCCTCCTCAACGACCTGGATACGGCCTAGTTCGACGTGCTGCTGGTAGTAGAGCCGTATATCTATGGAACACCAAATAAGGATAAACCAAGGGTTAACTACCACCAACAGTGGGAGGCCATGACCCCATCAACCTATCGACTTAACGGGCATGTCAGGCATAAGTTTAGAGCAATGGCCTAGGTTAACACCCAGGTAAGAGCCCAGAGTGTGCTAGTAGAGTCTCCAGATATAACAGCAATCCTACTACAAACAACGGCTGGCCTAGTGCTTATCTTCTCGGTCTACGCACCAAGGATTGGGTCTATATATAAGGATGCCGATGCCCTACTCGAAAGGCTTTAGCTAATTAACCAAATGATCTAGAAGGTATACGAAAAAGAAGGGGAACGGCTACAGCTTATCATAGCTGGAGACTTTAACAGACACGACCAAATCTAGGGGGGAGAACAAGTAGCCCCGATGGCACGACAAGGAGAGGCGGACGAACTCGTCAACCTAATACAGCAGTGGGAACTCTAATCGCTGCTAGCGCCTAGAACAATTACCTGGGAGCACCACACGAGTGGCTATAGGTCTACAATCGACCTTATACTGGCATTAAGGCTCCTAGCAGAAAGACAAACTATCTACTAGGTATACGGAACTGACCATGGGTCTAATCACCACGCTATCAAGACCTGGTTAGACTTAAGCATCCCTCGGGTAGAGAAAGGGCCAGGACGACTACTCTTCCAAAAGACGGAGTGGGACGAAGCACGGAAGGGGCTTCAGGTGGTTCTAGCCTATCTAGGCCAGATCAACAACATAGAAGTGCTAGACAGGGAGGCGGAACTGTTCATCCAGAGGGTAAAGGAGATAGTGGTAGCAAGAACCCTAAGAGCTCAGCCATCACTATACGCAAGACGGTGGTGGTTAGATAAACTAACACTCCTCCGACGGAGCGTATCTGCACTACGGAACAGGTGCACCACGCTCTAAAGACAAGGACACGACCCTATAGAGACGCGAGAGGAACTAGCGGCTGCTAGAACCCTTTACTTCCACGAGATCCGGGCCCAGAAGAAAAAACACTGGAGAGACTTCCTCGACGACCTAGCAAACATATGGAAAGCCAATAGCTTCACTAAGGTAGAGTCTTCTATTAGAAAGATACCGACGCTAGTAAGGGAAGGACAGACGGCAGCGACGGAGCGAGAGAAGGCGGACCTGTTACTCAACACCTTTTTTCCTCGACAGCCGGAACCAGAGACTAGGAGGGCAACCCAGGAGCAACTACCGCCACTTGATACACCACTATTAAGTAAGATGGAAGTAGAAGTAGCAATTAAAGCGGCACAGCCAGATAAGGCAGCAGGTAAAGACGAGCTACCCTTCTAGGTATGGCGGGAACTCTGGCCAGTAGTGGGTGACCACATCACGAACCTCTATAAGGCGTCACTCCGGCTAGGCCACCTCCCAGCCACGTGGAAAATGGCAAAGATTATACCGCTCCGCAAGCTAGGCAAGCCTGACTATAGGGTCCCAAAGGTATACTGGCCTATCTCGCTGCTCGCAACAATCAGCAAGGGGCTAGAGGTAGTAATAGCAAGGCGACTATCCTACCTTATAGAAGAGTACCAGCTGCTACCACCTAACCATTTTAGAGCCCGTTGGCAACGGTCCTGCGAACAGGCACTTAACGTCCTAGTAGAGAAGATCTTCGAGGCCTGGAGAGGGAAGAGAGTTCTCTCTCTAGTCACATTCGATGTCCAAGGAGCGTATAATAGGGTGAATAAGGACGTCCTCCTAGACCGGCTAAGAGAAAGACGGGTACCCACGGATATAGTCTACTAGGTTAATAGCTTCTGCTCTAACCGGAAGGGGTGCATGGTAGTGAATGGGTCCTGCTCACAGCCATAGGATATCATATATCTAGGGCTACCACAAGGCTCACCACTATCACCAATCCTGTACATCCTATACAACTCCGGGCTAGTTAAAGGACCAATTAACATAAAGGGTAGATCACTAGGTTTTATCGACGATTATATAGCCTGGGTAACTAGGCCGTCAGTTAGCGTTAACACAGAACTACTTCAAGCATCAGTGATCCCAAAAGTTGAGGCGTAGGCACACGCAAGCGGGGTTACCTTCGAGCTAGATAAGATAGGGTTAATCCACTTTACCCGATTAGCTAAAAGAGAGGATACACCAGCGTAGCATCTTAAGTTCTAAGGGATGAGCATCTAGCCAGTCTAGGAAGTTAAGGTGCTAGGGGTTATCCTTGATAAGAGGCTTAAGATAGACACCTATATTATAAAGGTCACGATAAAGGTAAGCAAGTAGTGTCTAGCAATTAAGAGACTTCGAGGGGTGCGGCCGCGGGCAATGAGACAGCTGTTTAACACCATAGTCGTCCCCACAGTTGATTACGCAGCATCTACTTAGTTTAGTCTAGAAAGAAGGGGAAATAGAAAGCTTATCCACATGCTAGGAAGAGTACAGAGACTTAGGGCATAGGTAATTACCGGAGCCTTTCGAATAGTAGCACTCCCTATCCTAGAGGCGGAAGCTAGCCTATATCCTATCGAGTTCCGACTTAAGGTAAAGGTAGTAAAGCACCTTACCAGCCTCCTTAGCGTCCTAGATAATAATCCAGTAAGAGGGTGCGTGCGAGCACTTCAAAGACAACGCAGCGCCTTTGAAAGCCCACTCCGCTACACGTAGAACGCATACGCAGACAAAATCCAGCCAGAAAAGGCCCCTCCTATAGAAACAATCAGGCCATAGGGCCTTCCACCATGGGAAGCGCCAGTACAAGAGCTAATCTAGATTAACGAAAGACAAGAAGCAATCCAGGCAAGCACATACCTACCATAGCAAAGCACTACCTTCGTCGACGGAGCGGTAAAGAATGGTATATGCAGCATTAGAGTGGTTAGGATGGTAAACGCATACTAGCTAATAGTGATCTATAAGGAGACAGTAGCAAGAGCGAAGTCTTTCTCTGTCCTAGCCACAGAACTTCTGGCTATCCTTGCTAGACTAGAGTACCTTGCCACGAAGCACTATGGAAGACAGGAGGTTTGGCTAGTAACAGACAGCCAGAAGGCTCTAGAGGTAATCCGGACGGGAGCAAGACGGAAGGAAGGACAGTACATTGTGCGGCAGATCTACGAAGTAATAGAGAAAATTGCTGCCTGGGGCTTCACCCTCTAGCTCAAGTAGGTGCTAGCCCACACGGGTATAAGAGGGAACGAGGAAGCCAACTAGGCGGCCAAGGAGATGGTGCAGCCAGGCAACAGACCAACCCGGGACACAGGCGACCGTCGCAGACTCGTCTAAGCAGTTACCTCCTCACTTCTTTAGGCAATCCAGGAGAAAAAGAAGATGGCTTAATAAATACGAAAACGATATGGCCGGTACACATAGGAACTAGATGGCGCAGTACTAGGCAACCACACCCTTCGCCTATACAACGCGCTAGACTTAGAGCAGGCAGTAGTGATAATCTAATACCGCTCGAACCACACACACCTAAGGTCCTTTCTTCACAAGCTAGGACGCGAGGAGACAGGGGAATGTGCGTGTGGGACAGGCTGGGAAACAGTCCGCCACGTCTTACTTTCCTGCCCTAGATGGTAGCATCTCCGTCAGGAGGTAGTGATGGTAGCGGGCCCAAGATGGGGTGATATGTCCTTCCTTCTAGGAGGTTAGAACAGCTGGGAAGACCGTCAGACAGGGAAACCAGTTGACGGTCCAAAAGAAAAGTGGAAACCAAACCTACAGGTGGTAAAGGCAGTAATCCAGTTTTTTCAGAAGACAGGTCGACTAGCTAGATACTATAGAGAGGAAGGTAGTACACTAGAGGCCCCGAGTGAGGGGGCAGAGCCTTAGGGCTGAGGACGAGGACCTAGAAGTGGGAAAAGGCAAGCGGATAGGATACGTGAGGACAAAAGGATGGACGGCTCTTATGTTACCATAGATAGCATCGTAGCCTGATAGAATCAATCAATCAATCAATCAATCAACGTGAGAGAGCACCTCGTACAGCAGGCTTTGCCGATGTTGTCATTGAGTTCATTGCCGCCGGTGCAGATCCAAATGCAACAGTTTACGCCGACAAGGTGCTATTCGGTTCGGCCAGTTTGTCATGCATTTATGCCTCTCTCGATCTACGTCTAGAGAGAAATCGCAATGAGACAACTCGCGTTACACAGCGGCTTGTTCAGAAGGGTGCAAAACTTCGCCGTGGAAAGAAGCTGATCTTTCGGCATGGTGGCATGAAAGAGGGCGAAAAGGCTTATCAATATGTGAAGAATTTGCCTGAAGAGTCGTTGTTTGAGTCATTTAGGGGGACTTTTTCACGTGTTACGAAGTCTGCGTCTTGGAACTGGCCACAAGGTTTCTCCCAAAAGTCTCCGTCGCCCAGCCAAGGTTTCCAGAAGGGCCTGAAACTTCCAAGTAGTATCCGATTTTCGACTTGCGAGAGTTCTCGCCCCATACTTCTTAGGCTAAAAGCAAATGGATAAATTAGCCATGACAACAATGGGACGGTGTAGCGCATTGAGTAACTGAAGTTTGAACGCAGACGCCTTTGCTTTTTAATTCCGAAATCATTATTCTCGCGTCTCTTGTTCTTAGCTATGATTGAACTGCTAGAATCTTGGTACCACTGTTCAGGCTTTACATTGCCCTCTATATTGACGGAGCTGTTCGGCGGCATCAGATTGACTCAGTCTGGACAAACTCACCCGGTCCCCGCACGGCTGACGGGAAGGCGGCGATGGCGTCCTGGCGTGAGAAGTGGGCGGTGGTAAATTCCTCCAGAAGGCAGTCAGACGGATATCAAGCAGATGTGCGTAAGCAGTAACGACGTTTCGCCAATGACGACGGGCCGGCCTAATGGTCGCACCGCCTCCTCGCAGCCACGGATGACAAACCCTCCTGCTAGGACGTGCCGAAAGCCACATGGGAACGCATTATGCAGATTGGCGGGGCTCGGTTAGATAAAACTGGGTTGTAGGTGGCTACATTTCTTACTGCAGGGTTGGAAGCGGCGTTAGGATTGGAAATCCGGGCTGGGGTAATTTTCTCCGCCGTGTTATGTCCGGCGTATCATCGACACGCGAGGCGCACCACTAATGACGGCAAATGCACCATGCTTACTGTACTCAACAGACGGTGGGAACGGTTCCGGAAGCTTAATCGAGGGTGCCTGGCATGTTGCAGGCTATAAAGTCTGCCAGACATTCGTGGAAAGCGCAATGTTCAAATCAACACATCAAACGCTTCAAGAACCGAAATTCCTAAAGCCCCAGAATCAGTTTTACACTTACCCTTGATCACCATAACTCCAAGATGACTTCCCACCCCGAATTCGGCCACGACACTAAGGCTACCGAGGTAGCAGATGCATTCCCAGACCAAATCAAAGGCCGCGTCGGTAAGCCGCATCTCCTCTCCTCTCCCTCCTCCCTTTCGTCACTCTAACACCCCTCCTCCCAGTCCTCGTCACTGGTGTCTCCCGCGGCGGCATAGGTGGAGCGGCCGTGCTGGCCTTCGCCCGCCACAGCCCGTCGCTGCTCATCCTCGTCTCGCGCACGCAATCCAAGCTCGACGAGATCGCGTCCGACATCGCGGCCATCAACCCGGCGATTGCCGTCAAGTCCGTCCAGGTCGACCTGACCTCGCAAGCCTCGGTACGGCGCGCCGCTGAAGAAATCAAGACGCTGACTCCGCGCATCGACGTGCTGATCAACAACGCGGGCATGTACGTGTCGAGGCGCGGCTACTCGCCCGAGGGCATCGAGAACCAGCTGGCGGCGAACCACGTGGGGCCGTTCCTGCTGACCAACCTGCTGCGCGAACAGCTGCTAGCGGCGGCGAGGGACGCGCCGGTGGGCGCGACGCGCGTGGTTAATGTGAGCAGCGAGGGCCACCGGCTGCAGCCGTTCCGGTTCAGCGACTACAACGGCGAGAAGGTAGGGGAGGAGGAGTTGCCCGAGGAGGAGCGGGTGAACCCGGTGATGAAGGCGCAGGTGCCGCCCTTTATGCTGGAGCCGGTGGATGGGTACGTCGCGTTTCAAGCGTACGGGCAGAGCAAGACGGCGAACGTGCTGTTCGCGGTCGGATTGAATGAGAGGTTCAAGGGGACGGGCGTGGTGGCGTATGTGCTGCATCCTGGAAGTGAGTGGTTTTCCCCGTGTGTGGTCCTGGGCGGTGGACTGTTTGCTGACTTGGGTGTGCGAAAACGACAGCCATCTCCACCGAGGTGCTGAGAGATACCGGGGATCAGAAGGATGATGTTGATGCTATGATGAATAGTTTCAACCCCAAGGCCGGCGTCAACGAGGGCGCAGCTACGACGCTGGTTGCGGCGCTCGATCCGGCGCTTAATGGTGAGTTTTGACTACGGCCTTGTTGGACCGGATGAGAGCTAATCGGGAAACGCAGAGTTGAAAGAGAGCATCTACTTGAATGACTGCCAGATCAATGCTGCGGAGCCGTATGCGACCGATCCGAAGATTGCCAACAGGCTTTGGAAGCTGAGCGAGGAGCTGGTGAAGCAGATTTTCTGATCCCTGAATTGCCTGCATGTGATGAGCCAGCGCCGGGTGATAACCCGGCGTTAATTACCTGTAGCAGAACAATTTAAGTGGTGCCCGTAACACCCGTGATAAAAAGGGTGTTATTAGATTACTAGTACTCTAAGTATACTATGCAAACCCATGCGAAACCAACCATCGATATCCACGAACAGCTCCAAGCTAGACCCACATTCCTCCCGGATGAAACACCCTCTTCGGGAGGCATGGCGCTCCCGCTGGGTGGTATAGTCGCATTGCGTGTACCGCTTGTCCTCTCTAACGTTGGTACCGTCGTAGCTTTCGAGGATCGGTGCTTAGTAGATGACGTAACGGCAGATTCTACAATAATACTCTCTAACGGTTGGTGGTCAGTAGGAAACGACGACTGGGTCTGTATAGCACTTGTCTGGTTGATGGAGAGTACTAGTGTTGACGAGCCGGAGCTAACAGGTGTTGTCGTCGTTTGGGACGGCGACGTTGTCGGGGTGACTGATTGCGGTATGTTTGAAGGGGATAGGGATCTGATTGTAGCGGGGGACGAAGTGAGCGTATGGGTGGATGACATTGGCTCGGAAGGAGGAGTGTCCATAGATGTGCTGGGTGTCTGCTGTTGGCCTGTTGAAGATAACGATGAAGAGCGTGGCGATAAGGAGGGTGGCGGTGAGAATGTAAATTCAGCAGGGGTTGTGGTGGTCGCTGCTGAACCACTGGCCGTTGGTGAACCACTGGCCGTTGGTGGAGAGTCAGTCGTAAAGGATAGAGAAGTGCGAATATTTGAGCTGCTACTTGGGATAGAGGGAAGAGTTGGTGTTGATTTGGAAGGTATTGTTGTTGAGCCGACCGTCAAAGGGGAGGGAGGGGCTAGTGGCTCCGAAATCGTCGTCGATGAGCTGGCTCGTGCCTTCGTAAAAGAAGCTGAGCCTTGAGTTGAAGAGTACTTAGGGCCTGAATACGTGACTAACAGGGAAGAGTCGTTAGGTGATGTCGAGATAGTATTTGGCACGCTTGTTGTGTGAGGAGGCATGATCGGAGACCCTGGTTCTGAATGGCTCGAATATATAATGGAGGCAGAACTGGGAGGGGTTTCTAACGATATGACTTTACTAGATGTTTCGGTTGAAGAAACCTCTGTCGAAGAAAAAGAGCTGGGACTGGTGTGGGCAGATGTAACTGTGATGCTAACTGGAACGGAGCTGGTTGGCAACGAGGCGCTCCTATGACTGCTACCGGTTCCCGTTGTTTGAATTGTTGAACTGGAGTCTCGCGAGGGCTTTAATGAACTCGTTGACCCTCTTGCATTAAGAGTAACCGTTGGACCGTCAATTGTAAATGCTAGCGTAGAGGCTCTTGTATGCGTTTGGGTGTATGAAGTGTGTACAGCGGTAAAAGTGAATTCAGGCGTATTCGTTGCTGGTGGCACTAGTGTCCATCCAGTGGTATTGTAGAATTTGCACGTTGTTGAACTGGAGAGGGTCTGATTTAATGAAGAGCACAGTGTAGATTTTGTTCCCGAGTGCCCGGTTGTTAAGCTCCCTGGGGGACACGAAATGCTGGGTGGTAGCCTTGTTGGCGTCGTGTGGGAACAGGGCGATGAAAATTTGGAGGTCGCAGATGTTAATAGCGTTGCCCATCTACTACTTCTAACAGATATCGCATTCGACGAAGAAATTTCCACGCGGGATGAGGCATTTATAGACCAAGTGATCCGTAGGCTTGAAGAGTGAGTCGCGGTAACCGTATGGCTTGGTTGTGTAGTTGAGCTCGTGTTCGAAGAAAACTCGGACGTGACCGCCGCGCTCGAGCAAGGGGCAGTGGCCTGAGGCACGGGGGAACCGTTAGGTATGAGAGAATTGATTGTATTGACCGATGAAGTGGTGATTGGGATTGAACGAGAACGTGGTTCCGATGTCGAATGTGCGGGATCTGAGGAGCATGGAAAGGAATCTGCCTTGGAAGCACCTCTAGGCTGCAACCAATCTCTCGCGTTCCTGGCCGTGCAGGTCAAGATGTCGAAAGGAATACTGATTGATGGATTGTGAATGATTGATTCGATAACTTCCGATGGAACCGACATCGAGTTCTCTGGCATGAGCGTCGCAGCATAGACGATAGGCATCTTCTCCGTTATTGTTGTCAGACTGAGTGTACAGTGTGCGTCATGCCAATTCCGCGTCCCAGCTTGGAATGAACTATAGGCCCAGTACGTGTTTGGATAGGTCCTATCATTGTCAGATTACCTCACGACGCTATCAAGTGGGATGACATACAGAGCAGTACCACTCCAGTCCCATATTACCTCCTGGGCTTTTGTCGACTCCTGAGTCTGCATGTATGGATTGATTTCGAAGGTAGTGTCTCCGTCCGGAAAGACAGAGGTAGTTCTAATCATCGTCTGCACGGTCTGAGTTAAGATGACAGTGGTGAATAGGACTTTCCCCGGGTACGTGAGCTGCGTGGGTTGGATTGCTTCAAAGAGGCATCCCATGCATTTTGGTTCATTGGAGGAGGTATCGTAACCAGAGCGACGCGAAATAGCGTTAGAGTTTTCTGAAGAGAGTACATTTGGCGGAGATACTGGAGAGGGGAGTTGAAAACCTCTCCCCTCAAGCACATCAACGCCAAAAATGAGTAATAAAAGAAGAATGGAGCCAAAAGCGAATGACGGCATCATAGGCAGCGTCGGGGCTATTCGTGATGGGCAAGATACTGCTACCTCCCGATGGAAATTCGAATCTCTCAAGAATAAATATGTTCACATGATTGATCGGTGCGTCATCATGAGGTCCTTATTTTGTAAGACAAAGAGACACTGCTAACCTAACGGTACGTCTTAAATGCTTTTATGCTGTCGTACTTATACGGTAATTGGAGCTACAGCCAGCAATATGGGACGCTATCGAGCCCTTGAAGGCGCATATGCATGTCATTGATGGAGTAGTTGCAGAAGTCTAGATCTGTTAAGCTCCTGCGTGTCCAAAAGGGATTGTCAGAACTTTGTGGCCCGTTATAACGCAGCTCACATATGTGAGGAAACTTGAAGTGTGATTCCAAATGCGACCAGCTCCTTGGGTTGAGCCTATGCCTCCTACAGCTAGAGGTCTCGCTCTGTCCGAAATTTAAATTATTCAAGCACCCTACTCTGTGGAGTTGATATTACTTCAGTGAGAAGAGGAGGCAGCTGACTATCACGCAGCACAATACATGTGGGCACTAGGCTTGAAGCTACCTGCCCATAACGGGAGCAAGTCGGATCATCCTAAAGCCCTAAAGTCAGGCAAATACACGTAAAGAGTATGTGTGTTACTGTTACACCAGGCAGCAAAGCCCCAATATTCCGCGCAGGAGCACGGAGACGCGGGCAGTGATCAGTTGGTTCCACGTCACACCGCGCCGACGAGCCTGGGCGATCTGCTGTACCTCTGCCACCGGTGATCAGTGGTCCAACTGCTGCTTAAAATAAAAATAGAGATGGGATTTTGCACCTAACTCGCCTGGGCGAAGTAACATCTCCCCAGGTCAAGATGCAGAGCACTTTGTCACACACCGGGGATACTTGCCTCGAACGGCAGTGGCGCTGTACCATGCAGTTCCAGTCACTTCAGCCGCACGAGGCAAAGCACCGGGTGATTTGCCTACCTCGCCCCTCCCCGAAGGCCGTTACCGGACAAGGCATTCCACCATTTCCCCTCGCCCTCTTGTGTCCGCGGTCTGATTTCGTTGAGCAAATTGTTAACTGCAGCTCAATCCTTCACTTTCTCACAGTTCAACCTCTCCCAGCCCCTCCACACATATATTGCTGTTGTCTCACGTCTTGAGCATCGACAAAACACTGTCGAACTGCCCCAAACTTTCCAATCGTTCCTCATTAATCGACACACCTTTCTGTCGCGGTGCAAATGACCGCAAATGCGACCACTATCCCCACGCCCTACGTTGTTCCCTCAACAAACGAGTGGGATGGGAACGACGGCCAATGGTCCACGTTCCACATCTCAGTAGGCACACCAGGCCAGGACTTCCGCGTGTTGATATCGACGCGCGGGCACGAGACGTGGGTGCCGTTGCCGCACGGCTGCACCACATCGGACCCCGTAAGCTGTCCGTCCTCGCGCGGCGCGGAACCCTTCGATGGCTTGCCAAGCCTAGGCTTCCAAACTAGCGAGTCGTCGACTTGGGAGCAGAGTAGCATATACGATCTCGGACTTGAGGAAAATCTCAACTACAGCGGCAACGGCCAGTATGGATGGGATACGGTGCGCCTCGGAAGCAGCCAGGATACTAACGCCTTGCAGCTGGAGCACCAGGTCATTGCGGGCATCGCCGCCAAAGACTACTATATGGGGTTGCTAGGCCTAAGCGATTCGGCGTCAAGCTTTTCCGGTGTCTTGACAACATCGAGCCTCATAGTAAACCTGAAGAACGAGAGTAAAATCCCAAGCAAGTCATACGGATATACGGCTGGTGCTTACTACAGTAAGCTCTCCATTGATCTGAGTGTCAGCCATTGGGTATCATGATTAACCCAGCGCCACCAGGATCTCAAAGGGTACCTGGGAGCTTGATCCTGGGCGGATACGATCAATCTCGCTTCAAACCCGCTGACTTCAACTTTACCTTTGCGCTCGACGGCGATCGCCCCCTTGCTGTCGGCGTGCAGTCAATCACGGCCAACATAAGTCTACTAGGTGTCGACACCTCTTTTCTCAGCACCGGAGGCCACATTTCAGTGATAGATTCCACCGTTCCGCACTTGTGGCTACCCATCAAAGACTGTGAGATTTTTGCAGCATCATACGGCCTCATCCACGACAACACAACAGACCTATACCTGGTCAATGACACGGCGTACGCCTGGCTTTCCTGGATGAACCCGACTTTCACCTTCCGGCTCGGCAAAGATAAGGATGTAAGCGATGAGAACGCCACAAACATCATCCTGCCGTACGGCGCTTTGGACCTCACTGCCAGCTATCCGCTTTACGCCAACGCGACGCGCTACTTTCCGATCCGCCGCGCCGCCAACGACTCGCAGTACACTATTGGCCGTGTGCTGCTCCAGGAGGCCTACCTGGTTGTCGACCACGAGCGCAGCAACTTCAGCCTCTCGCAGGTCACCTTCCCCGACGCCCTTCCCGACGCCGACATCGTCCCAGTTCTCTCCCCGAGCACCACAAACTCTTCGCATGCTGAGCTCAACACCAGCGCGCGGATCGGCATCGCGATCGGCATCGCTGTCGCCTGCATCATGGCGCTGCTGACTTGGTGGCAGTGCTGGTGGCGGCCCAATCGCAGGGCGAGGAGGGAGCGAGAAGCAGCAGCACGGCTCGCCGACGAAGCATCCTTGGTTTGTGCATATCGCCACCAGTATCACAAATCCCAGCAAAACACCAAACCATGGGATCCCCGGATCGGTGTTGCGGTTGAATCGGATAACAACGAGGTTTTTGAGATGACAGAGAGCCGCCGGGACGAGGACGGGTTGCAGGAACTTAGTGTAGGCGGAGATGTAGCGTACGAACTCGAGGTGGAGCATGTTGCGCGCGAGTTGGAGTGAAACCCGCAGTTTCAGCACGAGACGGAATTGGTATCGCACCTTGGGCACGGAATAGACGTAGATTATGCATCTGCTTAGAGGTCGGGAGGCCTTGTGCTGTTTTCAAATCGCTACTGAACAGGTCCCAGATTACGTCCCGCCTCTCGATGTAATGCCCACCCAATCCGCATCCACAACCCTGCCACCGTCTTCCCGTCAAGGAACCCACCACGCATCATGCCGACTTTTGAGCAGACGACTCATGAGCTTTCATGCCTCTTCCCGATTAGGGAAGCCACAGCGGCCATGATAGCAGGACGGGCGGCTTAGCCCTGTGACTGATATAACTTTACGCCACACAGCAGACATGGGCTGTGATTAGGAGCCGAGCCTTGGGCACCATCGCCCATGTTGCGCATGATCAAAGTTAATCCGATCATGACTAGCCTACTTAAGTAAGTTAATCCGTTAGAGCCCCGTCTATCAAGCTCTTAGTCCAATCGGATTACCTCCGCAGATTACTCCTCGCGCTCGATAACGACGACGTCTTATAATTCAATCTTTATCCGCCACGAATACGTGTACCGTCCATGCTTGTTCGAGAGCTACATAGTAGCGGACGGGATAGATAGATTATTGAATGAAGGAGTTGCTTATACGAACCATGGGATGGAACGTCTCTAAGAGGTGCTAGTGTTGGTAATGCTGGAGTACGACTATCGATGAGAGTAGCTGAGGGATGCAGGATCCTACCGACCCCGGTTTTGGAACCCAGAGCCGTTTGGCCCGTCGTAAATGTAGGACGAGCCACGTACGGGCAAGTGGGGACATGAGGATTCAGCCTTGATTGCGGGCTAGCTATTTTTGGTATTAACCCTGACAGTTAGAACAATACTAGCCGGGAAGGGTAGACGAGAAAGAGGATATTAGTTGATAGGAATATAGACGCCGAGCTAAACATGATACGGCACACACTACTTGGCAACACGTCGCCTGATCCTTTTTACTCCATGACTTTATCTCACGCCGGCCTGTATGTTCTTGATCAGCTGTTTGATGCTGTTAGAAGCAGCCTGCTGATTGACCCCGGCGAGTGTCGGGAGGGGTGTTGGGGTTCTTACGAACCCCGATTATTACACATTCCCAAACATATATAACCAAATCCGAAACTTAGAAAAGCGCTTCTAAAGCATCTACCTTGAATCCGCGACGGCCTTCTCCATAACTTCCTCTACTCCACGTGGGCTCTTTTTCCACTGCAGCTCTCGATCCAGAAACTCCTCTCTATCCCTATCCCATATCTCCTGAACTAAGGCTGCCTTCTCTGCACTCCGCGGCTTTACATCAGCCTGGAACTCATTCAGGCTCACTACAAGCCCGGGTCTCACGTTCTCCATGTCAATTTCGAGCTCTTCTCCGGTTTCCTGATCCCTAGCCTTGCGCGTTTCGAAGGCCCACAACCAGCGTGCGATGGCGAGGAACAAACCACGCTCGGCGAGATGCTGTCCGGGGCAGATGCGGCGACCAGCACCGAAGGCGAAAAGCTCGGAGCGGGAACCGACACGGTCGTCAGTTAAGGCTGCGGAGGACTCAAGCTTGCCGTCCCAGCGCTCTGGAACGAAGGCCTTGGGGTTCGGGTAGAGGACTGGGTCGCGATGGATAGCATAGGCGTTTATAATCATAGGCGTTTTGGCGGGAATCAGATACGAGCCCCATTGCAAGGGCTCGGTGGTGGCGTGAGTGACGCCAAGAGGCACAGCTGTGATCCAGCGGTGAAGTCTACGCTACGGTTTCAACATCGGAGTGCGTGTACGATGGACAGCGTCAACTCACTCTTGAAGGACTTGTCGCACGTATGGAAGACTCTCACTGTCGTCTGCGTTGGGCAGGCGGTCTGAGCCAACGACTCTGTCAATCTCTGAAACAAACGGAGAGCTGTTAGACGCTATCCCTCGACATTAGATAGAGCGTTCAAGAACGTACCATCTTGGGCCCTCTTTCGTGTGTCCGGGAACAATGCCATGGCTGCCACCCAGTTCTGCAGGCTGCTGGCGGTGGTGTCCGTAGCACCCGTCACCAAGATTTCGCCAATCTCGGCAGCCTCGTTCTCGGTGATGCGGTCTCCGAGATCACCCTCACTCAGCCTCTCCATGATGGCTTTATTGAAGCATGGTAAGGACAAGCACTCGGCGATCCGCCGCTTAGTCGCATCCCAGTGCCGCATGATCAACTGCATGTGTCGCTCCGCGATCCTTCGAGCCTCCCGCCGCGCAGGCACCACCCATTCTGGCAGACTCCATGCAAATGGCATCATCTCAAGCCAAGCGCTGCGCAGTGCGTGAACCGCGAATTTAGAGAGGTCGTTAACGATCTAGCATGCCGTGGGGTCGGTGTTCGCCGTTACGCGCTGCCCATTCATCATTGTCATGGCCACCGAACCGGCGTACCTATCAATATGAGAGCGCCATGCCTTTCCATTCCTCGCGACATCGGCGAGGAGCTGCTTGGCTTCAAGCTCCTGCAGCGGTATGTACTGGCGCGAGGCGCCGACGTTGAGTACTGCGTGCCACAGCTTGCGCGAGACACGCCACTTGGGCCCGGCCATGAAACTGGGGAAGAAACCGGAGCGCAATGCCAGTTCCATGCGGTTAGTTGGCCGCCCGGCCGTCTGTTGCCCGCGCTTGTGAAAGATCTCGTTCGCTTCGGCCGCCCCGTTGACAATGATGCAGGGCTGCCGCCCGTTCATAACTGTGTATACGGGCCCATACTGCTTAGCCCACTGAGTGTAGATGTGCTCTGGATGGAGGCTGCCGGATAGCTGATTACATAGTCAATGATGTTTCGACGCAGTATGATGGAAGACCACAGCTGCTCAATGTACCTGGTTCAAATTTCCCCAGAAAGGCACAGTTGGCGGACCTGGAGGCATGTTTGGCGGACGAGATCCAATTTGCAACACCATGTGCACCAGATATGCGATGAGCCCAACAAAGCCTGCACCAAGAAGCATCGACGGCGCCGCTGGAAATTTTTCAAAAACGAGAAAGCTCATCTTTAGCCGGATATGAATGAGACTCCTAAGCTAGTATTGCGTACAGCTTCATTTAGATGTGGGGATGCTCCCAATAAATATGCACCCGGCAGCTACCCACTTCGCCCACGCGTTAAATGCTGATGAACTGACACAAAGCTCAATGCGCGCATTGATCTTGCCACGTTACATGTTGCCCTAGCTGCGAGATGCCAGTTCTCAAATTCTATGTTACATTGCAGAAGTAGCACATGTAGTGCCAAACAGTCGGTTCCTTGTTATCCCACGTCGGGAGCAACATTGATACGCTGATATCACTAATCAAAGCTCTCCTAGGTAGTGATCATCGAAATTTAATCTATGTGATCCCTTAGAGAGGCAGTAGAAGTAATTGTTTCCGGTGGAATGCGGCCTCGACCAACATTGGTCGGTGTCACAACCGCCCCTGCGTGAGGGGATTCCATGGGCATTTTCATTCTTACGGATATCTACTGATCAAGCTAACGTCACGATAAGCGTTGCTTTACCTATCAAGATATCGTATTAATTTAGGCATGCATGATGCAAGAGACAACTAATGTCGTGTGCGTGAGTAAGCAGCTTGCAGTCTATAGACTCGTCAGCCTTGTTTTCTGCGTCTCTAAGGCGGCGTCAGGGTCGGGTAGATACTCCAATCACGTCGCACGGATACTAAAACTCATGACGTGATCATTCGATCACTTTGCTGCCCCCTTTCGCTTCAGCAATGCTCTCCAGATCCGTTTGGGTTGTAGGAATTGTCAATTCAAAACGATTTTGCTAGAATCCTTGAGCTGTCTGTTTCCTCGCTCTACTGCGCTTCTGCGCTTCTCATGCTGAAGAGGTTCTCGTTTCATTGCCCAGCTTATCTTTTATAATGCGCTACTAATGTTTGAAGCTCGGGTAATTTGTATATACACCAGAACCTAGGGCTTGTTTCATCACGTAGTCGTAACAAAGACCCTTATTTCGGATGATTTTATCGTATAAGACTATGCCCCATGCGCACTTAAGCGCGCGAGGTAGACTACAGCAAATGCCCCTCCCGACGTAACCGAGGTTGGTAATGAGTCATTATTGATTATCCTGGACCTGGCGAACGAGAAGACCGAGTACAACACTGATCGAATATTTGGATTTTCTTGAACAAGAGGCATTTTACAGAGCCCAAATCAGATATTCAGCAAATTTCTGCGTCCAGGAATATTCTCTGCAGACCATGGCTGCTTCCGAATCGTCAACCCAATCGGTCCCTGTGATTTTCATCGGCGCAGTGAGTAAGTCGAAGTGCGGGGAATATAATATGAACTAAACCATATAGGGTAACATCACGTTTGGGAACGACAATGTTCGCTGGAATCATTCTCTCCGAATCGAAAGATTCCTCGGACCAAGATTCCAGGTGATCGGGATAGTCGACCCCTCCGCTGAACGGGTAAATCAGGTTCTGTCCCAGAAGACGACTTTACCAACCGCGGCATGCTATGTGCGCGCTCAGCATTATCGCACCTTTGACGAGGCAGCCACCGACATGAAGAAACGGTCTATCACTCCAAAGCTGGTGATCCTGGCAGCTCCTCCACATCTTCGTGGTACAAATTTGCCGGGTCGGAATCTGGAAGGACAGATCATCAGAGCTTTTGGTTCCTCTCCAGCGATCTTTTGTGAAAAACCAGTCTCAACAGCTCGCCCTCAAGAGACAGCACCAGTGGTTCAGCTACTGCAAAACTCTGGAAACGCCGTATCAGTTGGTTACATGCTGAGATACCTCAAGGTCGTTCAGAAGGCCAAGTCCATCATTCGCAATAACGGGTTGACCGTTATGGCCGTAAACGCTCGATATACGTGTGCTTACTCGCAAATGAGAAAAAGTGACTGGTGGTACAAGTCCCGACAGTGTGGCCCGATTGTCGAACAGGCGACGCACTTCGTTGATTTGTGCAGGTATCTCGGCGGTGAGGTGGACCTGGACAGCCTGACCGCCTACGCGCTCGAGCACTATGAGCAACCAGGAAGATTGTCACGACTGCACGATGCTATCAATGAATCTAGCATCCCCGAAGACGACAAGATTCCTCGAGCAACCACCGCCATCTGGTGTGTGAAGCCCACAGTCCGGAGTCCCGCTCTTAAAGCTTTCTAACACTGACACTCGCTCTACAGGAAATTTCAGAACGGTGCGCTGGGCACGTTGACCCACTTGATTGCACTCCACGGTATTAAGTACTCAAACGAGATTGTTGTCACAACCGACGGCTACCAACTTCGTCTGGTGGACTTGTACACCACTCCTACCCTCCATCTTCGGTAAGTTGCATCAGCTCTTTTATGAAATTGGGTTTGGTTGCTCATGTGCGGCAGGACACCTCTATCGGAGCAAGAGGAGACTTTCGAATTCACCGGCGATGATCCGTTCTACTCAGAGTTTGCCGCGCTTTTTCATTCCATCGGAGTTGCAACCGAGGATCCGAGCAGCGGGCATGAAGTCGATTCCTCAATGTCTGTTCCAGGAATGTCTGAGATTCTGTCTCCTTATAGCGATGCATACAAGACGTATGAGGTGACTTGGAAGATAAGAGACGAGAGTGAACAGTCGAGCAGGTTACGACGATCAAGATATCAGTGAGCGGCCTAAGGAGATGTCTTATTGAATGCTTGCGTATCTTTTTTAAAAAAAAAATACCGTATCTTTAAGAATTCAAGGCTAAGCTTTCAATATGTCGGAACAGCGTTCATATACTTAAGAAACATAAGAGTAAGGTGCAGTGTGCTGGTTTAAGAGAATATCGAGGTCGTTGATGCGGTCGCCTGTATAGGAGTAGAGGGCATAACGAGGGAGTTGCATAGGGAATTGGGCACAGATGTTAGAGGAGGGCTTGCTATGAAAAGAACCGTTTGATTATATGTCTAAGGCCATTAGACGCCACCTTAGATAGCACTCAGTCAGCACCTGACGGATTGCCTACGAGGAGCCTGCTTATCGCTGGCGAGGCGCCTGCAGCGTATTCTGCTATGGTGATTGAATCTGTTACTCTAGAAGCTATCTTTGACTTCGCAAATCTCAGGCCTCATGAGCTTCGGAGAGCGGAAAAGGCAATATCGCCTCAGGGTGCCTTTCCAGGGCGACGCCGCCCTAGTAGCCCAGGATATAATTCGCCGACATCATGTAGATAACATGGCTCTGTAGCATCACAAAATCATCAGTCAATTCAGCAACTGCAGTAAATGATAAATACACTCCAAATTCAACACATTGTTACTAAAATCAAAACCAATGAAAGATTCTACGATGGTGAGGCTTTTGGGGGAAGAAACTAAGGGGTGTCTTGGAAGCATGGTTGTGACAGGCCGCATACTCGACTACTGTATCAGCAGGCACCTCCGGTCAAGAGGATCGGCACCGTTATGCCGTTAGCAAGTGGTACCCCCGCGCTGCAATCATGTGGCTGACTGCGCCGCACAGCTACCGTGGGGCAGCGCCTCGCCCGGACCACCTAATACTTTAGGGACAGGGTTGTTCGCGCGTTCTCGAGTCGAGTTAGGAAATTATTGCCGGGCGTCAATGGTGTGATGAATTCGATTGATTGTCTCCTCACGAAGTCTCCACAAGGCTGATTTGGCTCTTTGATCTGGGCCATGCCCCAAAATCTCATTCGAGATACGGTTGTCTGGGATGCTTCGCCTCGGCCGTGTTGCGTATCTACTTGGTGATGCGGCATGTGGGGCCGGAGACGGAGGTCTCACGCTATGCCATGTTGCTTACTTTGATGTGTGGATCAACAAAAGCTAAGATTCCAGCGTTCGTGCTATGCCACATTTGTGGAAATCAATCGGCGCACGGATGGAGATCCGCGGCGAATCAAGTGGATCCAATCTTAAGTTGGTCGCGCAGCTTACGTGCGACAAACTGTGTCCGCTGATCCGTGCCCTGGATGCCGCGCACTTATATAGCTTTTCACAATAACCATGAATCTGCTGAGTAGACCATCGCTTCTCTATTCATTCTGCTTCACCATGACCGATTCACAAAGACCGAACTGCACAACTGAGGTCCTTCTTGGCCAGCCCCAAGTATATCCTGTACGGAGGGCTATCGGGTCGGAGAAAAGGGGTGGCAAACAAGGTCTTTGGTTGCGGTGGACCTCGGACATGCAAAATGGCATGCTCATTGACGACACGTGGGAGCCGCTGGAAAACATTGGGGAAGACGTGATAGCTCGGTGGCAGGCGAGGATGGAGGTTGCGGGCAACGACCCTATCAGCTTTCGTCCGCCTTCGGCATACGCCGAGATAGAGTTTCACCAGGACGATATATTCCACACTCGCCGACGGCACAAAGAAATAGAATATCTGGTTATGCACAAGAGCAAAAACCAGATATCAGACGACAGATACGCGTACTATGCTCAATGGAAACAGAGGGACACCGTGGATCCGGAGATGCTGAAGGAATGGACAGAGGAAGAGGAAGAGAGGAAGAAGAGGAAAATCAGGAGAGGGGGAAATAAGACTGCTAAAAAGGGTTGGATCAGACGGACCGCAGTGACTGGAAGAGCACGAGGTAAAAAGAAGTCTCAACGAGCAACTAACTATCAAACCACCTGTCTCAATCACCGCCCACAGAATGAGGCTGAGATGGAAGTCGTTGATCTTGGATCTGAGTCAGAATCCGAAAAATCCCGCAACGAGGTTGGTAGCAATATGCATATAATTCTTATTCCAGGACGTCACTAACAAGTATCTGCAGGGTGCTCTAGGAAACGTAGAATCAGGCACCAAAACTCCGAATGAAGCCAGTATTGAACGTATCGAAGTTGAGAAGAGTTGCGACATCGACATCCAACCCGCTCTCCCTAAAAGTTGGCGGCCATGGTTACTATAGGCCTTTTGCGGATGGACAGCTCGAGGGACTTGGACGAGTTGATGAAGTTGAAGCTGACGTGGGATTGAGGGCAAGGAAGGTGTGGTATCGACGATTGGAGAGTGGACGGATTTTGGTTAGCGTGCGTTCGAGGGAAAGCCATTCAGCAGCAGGGGAGTAATTTAAGGGTAAGAAGAGAGGAAAGAGATATTTCAATGATGTGAATCCTTGAGGGCGGGGGGGACGGCTGCGTCTGTTGACGCTCGTACGGACTCCTTCGACTGTTAACTTAATTCATCTTGGGCCGAGTTTTCACTAGGTTTTTTCTATCTCTTCTCCTTCTTCCCCTTTTTCTAGGTAGCTCTGGAATTAAAACGCTAACGACTGATCAACTGTTTACTACTTCGCTTGGTAAAGCTATTATCCTCTAACACTCCATTACGTAGTACTAGCATCGTTTCCCCTATGGCCTACGGCAGTCGCCAAATGTCTTCTCCTCCTTCTTCTCCTTCCACTGTTAGTTCTCACTCACTCCGCCCTTAGAAATCGGTCAGGCCTTTATCGTTAAAGTAAGCGACTCGGTCCCGGGCAACCGGTCTCCGCTGGCTTTTTCTTGAGAGCCAGTTAATGAATGATCACTAGTGCTGTCGCCCTGGCTTATGCCTTCCTGGATGCCGATATCCTCTGGTGTAAAGGTCTCAAAAACGTCCTCAGCGTCAGTTTCGCCGAGTCCTGGTAGGGTCCATATTTTGCAGATAACAAAATGAGCGACGAATCCAACAAAGAAGGCGTACAGGAAGTTGAGGTTATAAAAGCGATCGACTCCTTCTTTGCTGAGGTTTGCTTCCGCAGCATGTGTTGGGCTTGCCGTCCTCGCAAGGCCTGGTACGAGTGGAACCCAGCCCAATGGCCACGCAGCCAACGTGCGGAGATTGACACCGTGGAAGAAGTAGTAGATGCCATCGGATCGCGAATGGTACAAGTCCGTCAGCTTGAGGAGGCGCCTGCGAATGAAAAAATAGTCGCAAACCAGGATTCCGACGATGGGTGCGAAAAATATTGAGAATCCATTGAGCACGGCCATGAACGTGGATGCTGATGCAAGCAATTGCCATGGACAGAGAGCCATGGATAGCGCAAGCCCTATATAAGCGCCGCGTCGGATATTGATGTAACGTGGCAATAGTCCTGCCATGTCCATGCCGACAGCATAGCCTTTCCCGTAATAACGCATGGTCGAAAGTTAGCCACTGGTTCAGCATCCGAACAAAATATTGCGTGCGAGAAGGCAGACTCACCATTCTCGACTGAGTTGAGGCTAAGCAGATTGATCATCAAGCCAGCTCCTGCAAAAAATGCAGCAGCGCGCGTACCAGGAGAATAGTCCCGCTGCAACCAACCCATGATGATCAAGGGCGGATTCCAAGCAGGTTGACCCCAAATCTTTTGGGTGGCAGATGCAGCCAAGCATCCAAACAATGGCATAATGCTGCCCAGACCGATGAAGCTGACCAGCTGCCCAACGACCTGGTCACCTGGCCGACGTGCGAAGCGGGAAAAATCCGATTGACTCGCTGAAGCGTATGTTAGCACGCACTATGAAAGCCATAGGCAGGAGAAGACGAACTCAGCGGCGCTGACATGGAAGCCAAAGACGTCGAGAATCCTTTGAGTACCGTCCAACCCAAAGATCCCACCGCGATACTCTCTTGTGAAAGCATTGGACCTGCACCATGCGCAGCGACCAGAGACCAGATCATGATGGCGGTGAGCGTCACGACAGAGACGGCATTGAAAGTAGTAAAAATAACAGCGGCGCCTTCAGGCCTTACGGTGAGGATGGGTAGCATCAGCACGTTGAAGACCAACCATCCGATTAGGTCCGCAAGGGTGAGGTGGGACGATGCAGGGAACTTGTCAGGTAGACTATTGAAGCTGGACGACATAGCCTTTAGCATAGCGGTAGTGCAGAGCCCGCCATACCAAGTATTAAACGCGAAGGCGAAAATGGCAAGAAAGAGGCGCATAACAACGGGTAGGAACGAGCCGTAAACGCCCCAGAGCATGCGTGAGACTACTGGAAAGCCAATGTGCCACTCTCCACCGGGCGCTCCGCAGGCAACGGCAAGCCCGGCATGCACTACACGGCTCGCAAAAATGAGCAGCATACACTGCCATACCGAAAGCCCCAGACTGATCAACGACGCACCGACTTGCCAATTCGTAAGGCTGAACATGAAGACGGACCACCAACTAATGTACGTCCATGTACCCCAAGTCCGTCGGTGAGGTGGGAGCGGGCGGATGTCGTCGTTGATCCATTGATTCGTTTGTTCGTATGTTGATGACAGAGCAAGACGGATACGTAAAGCCGCGCGCGCCGATGCTTTGATGGACTCCATGATACATGCAGGAAGGCAGGAAGCTGGTGGAAGCCGTCTCCCTAAAGGGGAGGAGTTTAAAGAGAAACAAAGGGTACAGCCACAACGGATGAGGATAGAGAATGAGTTTCTGTCCGTAAAACAGATAGAAGGCAAGAACCCGAAGTTTTGAGAGTAACTATAGCGTTCTTCCCTTTACTTGAGCAATAAAATTCCCTCGCTAACCGAACTCGAGTTTAGGATTGGTCAGCTTTTCGTAACCTATATTATTGTGCCAGGCCCAGGCGGGGCTGGCACCTCTGCGGCGTCGGTAACCGAAAGACTTTAATTTACCGAGATGTAAACTCGACGGATCTCTTTTACACGTAAGCCTATATATTTACCTAGCTAACCACGCCTCCATTCTAAAGTAACTCTGTATGAAAGTGACTTAAGTGAAAATTGTTGATTGTTAATATTATTCTAAATAACATTAGGCTATAGGCTACTAAAAAAAGGTTAATCGGCGGTGGAATGGGAGCCAGTAAGAGATTGTTCAGTACACATGCAAATGGTAGAACAAGGCGTCGGGTGCAATTCATGAAGAAACTTATTTGCAATGGCAACCCATGCTAGGTACCTTTGTTTATCAGCCAGTAAGCACACTTCCGCTACGCAACCAGCGAAAGCTTCCGAAAATACGTCCACGGTGCAGCATCACTCAAGAATGCTAGCAACACAACGGTCCATGACGCGGTCAACTGTGAGAGCCTCTGATTCAAGAATCAGGAACCCCTGTGCAAGACATACTCAGAATTTCAACCAAGCTACCGGAGCGCTGAGGGCATCGTCGAAAAATACCCGAAAGCTTTGATGATGAAATATACAAGAAACTTGCCGTATGTTTTCTAATCTCATCATACAAAGAATCCCTTGCGGCATCTCAGATGAGGCTGATAGTCACGGATGGTCACAAGGCGGGATATACTCCCAGAAAGATCGTTGCGATTGATGCACCAACTAACAAAACAGAGAGCAATGTACTAAACTCTGCGGTTCACATGAGAGCCCACGTAGAATTCCCTCGAAAAAAGGGTGACATGAAGACTAAAATGATATAGAAACTAGCTGTATAAGTTGCCCAGTTTTACGCGAAGCTTTGAAATCAACAGAGAACACCAAAAAAACACACAACCTCAAGTTTAAACGGAAGAAAAGAAGAGGAGTTGCGAAAATCTGCCGAATTATTGCATCTTAAAGAAGTGAGGGAATATTTGAGAGAGCTTTCCTTGACCTTGGAGCTTTTTGAGAAGCTGTGCCAGTGGTTCTCTCCGCAGCGAAAGTGGTATATCTTCACTCGAATGGAAGTATTCAAGGTGAGAAAGGGTGTGAGAAACTAGTATAACACATAGTCAATGGCGGGAAGACGCCCACTTTCCGACCCGGAAGTTGTCTACAAGATCAGAGCTCGGAGTTCTACGAGTTTTTTGAAAGCACGGAAATCAAGGTATAAAAAATGACATATTCCGAGATCCTTGGAAAGATGGGGTTTTCAACAGGGTGAGGCATGGGAGACGGAGCGAATATGGCGAAGGTGATACTGTATTTGTAGCAAGCACATACCAGGCAATTTCAGTTTAAGCCATGTCCTGTACAACCAAGGAGTTGACCGATGATTACAAGCAGGACTTCCTCTATTGTCGTGAATCTACGTACTACTGGATGAAAGCTTCCGCGGTGTACTATCGAAGGGAAACGACTTTTAGTTGCATTGACACTAGTCATCTAATGCTCCATTCTAAGCTTTTAAATGCACGAAACCGCGCAAGCAAGTTCATTTCTATTCCTGAAGCTTTCATCATAACCAAGCATAACACACGCAAGCTTCTCGGCTTTACTCTAACTCCTCCAGCCGTTAGGCCCGCCCCAAGTGCCCTTGACCATGGACTTGTAGTACACCCATGGAAAGAAGTCCTTCTTCAGATGGTAGAACGCACGGCGAGGAATCCCCTGATCAATTCCGAGCCAATTGCGGAACGTCTCCTTGGGCTCCCCCCCGTACTTAAACTCGCAAAGTAGGACCTTGCCATATTCTGTCAAGAGCGGGCATGAGGTATAACCGTCATACGCCGCATCTGGCTCCTTGCCATCCACGGATTGCAGCAGGTTGCGAACCAGAACAGGTGCCTCTGCAGTGATGGCTGCCGCCGTCTTCGATGTGGGTAAGCTAGCAGCATCTCCAGCACTCCAGACGTTGGGGTATTTCTTGTGGCGAGTGGTGTTATCGTCGACGTCGACGAAACCAGCGTCGTTCGCCAGAGCACTGTTCTTGACAAACGCATGAGGTCCCATCTTCGGGACGACATGTAAAAGGTCAAATTGCTTGGTAACCTGCTCCTTCCCGTCAGGGCGAGCAAAAGTCGCCGTGTTGCCGTCGATGGCGACGAGGTCGTGCTGGAACAGCCCTTCAACACCTCTCTCCTTCCGCAGCTCCTCGAGCTTGGCGTTGTACTTGGGCACGCCAAACATGACGGGAAGGCCGGTGGCGAAGCTGATTTTGATTGCTGAGTTGGAAGGGTTGCTGGGATCGTACAAGCCTGCTCGCTTCCAATGGTCCAACGCGAGCCACATGACTTTCTGCGGACCGCCCGCACATTTGACAACGCCGGCAGGTTGAGTGAAAATTGCGACGCCGTTTCGGAGCTTTTCAACCGTGCGGAAGACTTTGTCGCAACTGTCGTAACCATAGGTGGACGAGACAAGAGAATGTGGGTCGGCAAGAGCCTCGGGCAAGCCCTTGATGCTACCGTAGTTGATGCTGATGCCGGGCGCGACGACAAGCTGCTCGTAGCTAATCTTGTCGCCATTGCCCAGCGTGACAAAGTTTTCTTCGGGGGAAAAGGCGCCCACGCTGTCGTTATAGAACTTGAGCTTTGGATCAATCAAGCTGTTCAGCGGTCTCCGCAGCTCTTCCTTGGTTTTGAGGCCGCCGCCGACCAGAGTCCATCCCGGCTGGTAGTGATGCCACGCCGCCGGGTCGACAACAGCAATGTCGTCTTGAGAAAACCTGCCGGATCGAAGGAGCTGATGGCTGATAGTAAGGCCGGCGGAGCCGCCACCGATCACGACGACCCTGTGACTCCGAGCAGCGGAGCTCACCGGTGATGCTGTTGCGAAAGTCCGGATTGTCGGAACAGTCTGTGCAATCGCGACCGAGCGCCCGGCAGTGCAAGCTGCCAACGCTACGCGACTGCGGAACATGATTGGTGCAGTGGAGGGGGGATGAGGCGCTAAGCAGATGGGATGAGGCTCTGGAACAAATCGAAAAGAAGCCAAAAACTCAAACGATCGTAGTTCTCCGGGCTTCGCGGAATCGCGGACAGGATTTTGAAGGGCGCGGGCCGTCCTAATCGCCGACCGCCGCCGAGGTCGCCGATTGGTTTGATAGCCGGCCCCACTTATTTCCAGGGCCAGGCCTGAGGCAGCCCTCAGGCTTCGTGCGGCCCGAGTCGACAACGCATCGCGGGCTGGTTTGATTCGTCGCCCGCTCGGGTCTCCAACCAAGATTGCCGTGTGAAGCGCTCGGGAATAGCGGGCAAGGTGTTTGCGCCACTGCAGCGACGTATGTACAAGTCGTTGAATCAGGGCAATTTCATTCTGCGGGTGCTCCTCTCGGTGGGCTGATCGGCGAGTTGGTCGGCGAGTCGCCGACATACTGAGCAAGTGCGTCATCGTCATGTTCAAATATCTTGAAGTTTCAGCTCGATCTCAAGTTCATACCATCCTCCTCTCTCGTTTTGCATCCAAAGAACAAGGATGAAGTCTCTTCGACCTCACCTCAACAACAGGTGGCAAGCGACGGCAGGCCTGCTTTCAGCGCCGACCACGGCGATCCGAGCTCGAGCCCTCAATGACTCCAGCAGGCAAATGCGTCCTCTTCACCAACAAGGCACTACCCAGCCCTTCTCAGGAAATGGATCTCCTATCAACACGGTATTTCGCCACGCATGTTCCAGAAAAGCACTAGTCTGTGGACGTACGCCATCACATCGCCATGTACACCGCATACATCCCTGTCCTGCCACAAACACTCACGGTGCAACCAATGGTCGAGCTTTGTACGGCACCGCAGCAGCATCGTCCGGGGAACCCACCATCCACGACGTGTTTGACAGTAAGACAGGCACATGGCAGTACGTGGTCGCTGATCCATTCACGTTGTCCGCTGTCATCATCGACCCGGTCTTGGACTATGATGCCGCCACCCAGGTTGTTACCACTGACGCCGCCGACTCATTACTCGCATTAGTCAAGGAAAGGGGCTACAAGGTCGAAAGGATACTCGAAACACATGCTCATGCGGACCACCTGTCCGCAGCGTCATACCTCCAGAATCGCCTTGCCCAGGAGCAAGGTGACAGGCCGTCCATCGGCATCGGGAAGCGCATTGGGCAGGTTCAGGCATTGTTTGGTCAAAGATATGGAATTCCCGCGGAGGAATTTGAGGGCGTTTTTGACAAGCTCTTCGACGACGACGAAACGTTTCACATTGGTAAACTGAGCGCCACGGCCATCCACCTTCCTGGTCACACGCCCGATCATCTGGGCTACAAGATTGGAGGTAGGACACACAATCGCTTCTGCCATTGATTCGGGCGGGCTGACGTAGATTCTTAGATAACGTATTCTGTGGTGATTCTCTCTTCCACGTGGACATCGGCACCGCACGCTGCGACTTCCCCGGTGGCAGCGCAAATAATCTCTTTAACTCAGGACGCAAACTCCTTGGCTTGTCAGATCATGTAAAAATCTGGACGGGCCATGACTACCCTCCTGAAGGGCGCAGTGTTCCCGTACCATGGGTAAGCGTCCAGGATCACAAGGAACAGAACAAGCACCTGAGGGATGGAATCACGGAGAAGGAGTTTGTGGCTCTACGGAAGGAACGTGATGCGGGGTTGGCAGCGCCGAAGCTACTCCACCCGTCATTGCAGATAAACATCCGGGCAGGACGCCTTCCCAAGCCAACGGAATCAGGACTTCGGATAGTTCATATTCCGGTAACTCTCGAAGGCGTGGAATGGTAAGCAGGATGAACTGGAGCTTATGAAGCCATCTGTAATTCGGCACTTGTTTTAATTTGACTTGTATACATTTCCGCCCAAGATATAGGGTAAATATAGCGAGCTACGGAGGACATTGTCAACTCAGCACATCCAATACTTGACTCAAAGCTCTAAATACCGGGGCTGCAATAAATGAGTTCCCAGACCGATACTCACCGCGTAGTAC
Organism: Neofusicoccum sp. Z40; assembly: GCA_037356075.1. Classification (NCBI taxonomy): domain Eukaryota; kingdom Fungi; phylum Ascomycota; class Dothideomycetes; order Botryosphaeriales; family Botryosphaeriaceae; genus Neofusicoccum; species Neofusicoccum sp. Z40. The sequence continues at coordinate 196,264 of JBAWJV010000032.1, read as the reverse complement.
TGCGATGTAACTCAATATGCCCACAATTTGGGATTCGTTTTGTTAATGGTTAAGATATTCATGTGCTGGTTGAATGCCTATTAGTAGCCAATCATGTATGCGCTCTTGCTGTGCAGATTGTCTTCCGGCGTCATATATGCAACATAGCAGGCCTGACATGCAAAAGTGTTCTGAGATGGATGTGCGAGGCATTCTGCATTATATGTGAAAACGGCGTAATAAAGGGAACTCTGCTTCGCAACTTTCACAAGAAATTCAGCTTCATGAGATCCCCTTCTCATCCGGTTGAAAAGAATAGGATCACTTTATAAGAAAGACATGCGATGAATCAGACGATGCCACTGGCTGAGATCCAACGTTTTAGCAGCTGCCCAAGACACCGACTTTTATGTTGTGCCTCTTCTTGATGATATCCGCAGCCTACTTATCTTGCATTAGCACAAGCGCTTCCTATTTCACTCATCCCCTAATTTGATAGACGAGAAAGAATAAAAAGCAACCTCCAGGAAATATGTGGTGATTGAGCTCTCGCCAAACGTACCTTCTCTGCCACGGCATAGACTGTCGAACTAATATGCGTTGCTGGGATCAGAGGCATGACACTCGCATCCACAACGCTCAACCCGTTCACTCCATATACTTCCAGCTCTGGGCTGACCACACCGCCATCTTTCCGCCGCATCATCGCGCACGTGCCAACAGGATGGTTGTCCGCAGGCTGTCCCTGCGCCCGCAGCAACGAGGCGAGCTCCTCATCGCTCTCTCCGCCGTTCGACCTGGGCATCGGCAAGACCTCGACCGTCTCGTTTCCAAACGCCGCCAGCGCCGCGTCAGTGCGCATCAGCTGCCGCACGCGCCGCACGCCCGCCACCAGCACCGATAGATCGGACGGCGCCAGCAGTGCGCCATAATTGACGGCAGGCGGGGTAAGCGGTGGGAAAGCCGCGGTTGTGGCAACCACGAAGCCCCGCGACAGCGGCTTGAGATGGTACGCGGGTATGCCGGGCCCAGTGTTGAACGGGATTTCCATGACTGCCGTGTCCGGTGAAGTGTATAGAGGGAGGAGGACGGCGCGCTGCGCAGCCCAGCCGGCGTAGACCGTAGGGGGAGTATCCGGGGAGGGGTAGACTTCATGCGGGGCAGTGGCGCCAGCGAGGGAGAGAATAGAGGAGGTAGTGGTATTGGAGGTTGTGATGAGAGGCAGCGGAAGTGAAGCGATTGTATTGCCTCCGCCAACGGTATAGGGCCCTGTGCGCGAGGCGAAGTAGTTGGCCAGGCCCTCGGCGGCGAGGCTGTTGTTCGTGTAACGGTCGATATAAGTGGGGCGGAGAGGGTCTGAGACTGGAAATTGTGTTAACTGGAAAGAAGCAGCAGAATAAAGAACTGGTGATTTAGGTCGCTCCTTGTTTCGAAAATCACTAAACAAAACGGGGAGCCTACAGTTCCACACCGTGATGGCAATTGGGTGATCCTGAAGATTGTAGCCCACGCCAGGTAGATCCACGACCACTTCGATGCCAAGCCGGTTCAGAAGATGCTTTGATCCGATACCAGAGAGCTGGAGGATCTGCGGGGAGCGAATGGTACCAGCAGCGATGATGACCTCTTTACTGGCTGTGACGCTAGCGACTTTGCCCGTTTCGCGGGAAACATACTCGACGCCAACAGCCCGCTGCCCTTTAGTGAGGACCTTTCCTACAGCGTGCATGGGCAGAAGATGGTAGTTCGGACGAGCATCTCTGACGCGGTCGTAGTGGGCACTGCGGGCGTACGAACGCGTTTCATTATTCGGGTCTACAGAGGCAGGTACCCAGAACACACCGTTCTTGGTTCCAGCACTAGGGTCCTTGGGCGTAGGGATACCGAGCGCCGACATTCCTTGTAAGAAGCCCTCTGTGGGATACAGCCGTTGGCATTGATTGAAAAGACGATACAATGAACAAGAAAGAGCAGGTTTGGGAAGAATGGCTTACTTGTTGAAGGGAACTGGTATTTTGGATAGCTTGCCTGAATGGGCCCTCCAGAACCATGGGCGGACACATCCCAGGAAATTTTCCACTCAGCCGCAAAATCAGGGTCCGAGGGAGTGAAACTCTCACTCTGAAGGGAGCTCAGTCAGCAAAGAAGAGGATTTGGCCGGCTTTCTGTTAACCTTCTTAAAGTATGGGAACAGCCCATCCCACCCCCAGCCTGGGTTCCCGAGCTGTTCCCATGCATCGTAATCCGGCGCCCCCCCTCTGTCGAAGACCATGCCATTGATAGTGGAGCCGCCGCCAACAACGCAGGCAATTGTGACGTTGAAGGTGTTGTTGTTCAGTCCAGGCTGGGGAACACTGGTGATATTGGGGAACCAGTAGGGAAGGGTGGTGCTCGTATTGGTCAGACCGGGCACAAGCACGTCGTCTTCCTGGTGGTCGAAGGGCCCATATTCAATCACCAGTACAGAAACTGCCCGGTCCTTAATTCCAACCCGTGCAAGTTTCGGCGGAGATTTGGAGAGAAAATGGTGCGGATAGGCTTACCACTGGGGTCTTCGGTCAGGCGATCAGCGACAGTGAGGCCGCTCGTGCCACCGCCGGCAATGACGAAGTCGTACGAGTGCTGGACCGAGGCGCCTTGCCCCACTACTCGAGCAAGATGGCCGGGCTGGGCATGGACAGTGGCGGCAAGAATAACTAGTTGAAAACGCATGGCTCCAAGGAAAATGGACTGGGAGGGATCGAAAGGCCAAGAAAAACGTCACAGGACTCGGATAAGTAAGGGCCGCAGCCGAGCGTAACCCCGCATTGTTGCTTCCCGTGATGCTCGCAGTTGTGCAACGGCACGCTAGCACATCCATAGGTAACTGGTGTGCTGCCCAGCACAACAAGGTGCGGGCACGTCAATTGGCTGCGAATGAATTGGTGTAAGCGGAAGGATGCGGCATGCCGCTGGTGAGGCTGAGCGTGGCGCTAATTCCTGCGGAGCATGGAAGGCCCTACCCGTGCCTTCTCACAGCCTCCCGCAGACATTGCAGACGTAGTAGATATGGCTCGTTTTGACTGTGATTAACGTATCTTTAAAAGCCCTGGGTCACCAAAGTGCATCACAATGGTCGGCGCTTTCACAGCCAGAGTACGATTTGATTTATTCAGTCAAAACACGGACGCAATTTGAACTAAACGGTACAAACTGATTCGCTCCCCTCACATTCTCGTAGGCATATTGGGATCGTTACAATTGATCCGCACCAAAACCGCTTCATCAGCGTTGAACAATACAAGAGTTGGGACGCCAATCTCTGCATGTAGGTAACGAATTCAATTGATGGATAGGCGCCCTAAGGAGTGGGATCACAATTAACCCTGTCTTTCCATCTCTCTACTTCGAACACCTGGATACATAAGTACTGCTTATCATACTTCTATTGGGCAAAATTTGCTCATCACGAAGCAGGATTACAGAACGTGGTGAGCGAGACCGATCCGGCCAATGCCTTGGATGCAACACATTAAGTTAGTATCCGTATTACATCCTATTAATGAAGGATTATGCAATCAGGCGAGATGATTGACGCTTTGATACCGCACAGTATATTGTAACAAAGTCAAGTCAAGGAATCCGTTTTGGAGCGTGGTCAGGGGTTTAGTGAAGCAGATTCGTCAATTCACAATCGAGATAGGAAGGCTGATAAAATAAGCACAGCGCTGGAAACAGCCATAGCTCTCGTGTTCTATCGTTAAACCGTTTCGTAATATCATCCAACTCTTGGTAGGTAACTACAGTACACGCGCGAAAGTTGCAGACCTGGCCGACCCCGGGGGTTCATTTGCGGCATCCACCGACTCCGTTTCGATCGTCACTTTGATACTTCTTTTGATCCTACTCTGCAAATGCTCCTCGCTCCCAAAGCTCTGCCAGTCCGAACCTCGGGATTCTAGGGATCTCCGCTGTGCAGGGCCTGGAGCATTCTGCGCTTCTACGGCGGCGGTGCTTGTACCGGGCTCACATCTCAAAGTGTCCAGGTCAAGGTCCGGTACGGTCGAACGTGTTCTCGTGTTGCTTTTTGAAACGCCAGTTCTCTCGAACACAGTGCGGACAAGTGGTCGAAGGGTTGCCATAGAGCTAGCTATAATGCCTATTCCAGGCTCAATCCACGACCAAATTGCCAGACCCGAGATGTTGTAGAGGTAATCGTTGTTGCGGACCAGGTCATCGAGCGTCCGGATTCGAATAATAGTGCTGATGGCACCTCTTCATTCTTATTAGTAACACAGGCCCATCTAGTCTTCTGCAATTGAACGTACAAAGAGCCCAGTGACATAATCACGAAGACAGCAGTTTTTTTCTTCCATCCGAGATTCGAGTGGCGAAGCATGAAAATCGGGATGCCCGCGAGAATGAAGTCGACCAGTGCGCTGAGGCCGGAGTGAATGTATCCAGTGTAAGCGCCGCCAATGCTGTCGGTGCACTTGCCAGACTGGCTCCTGTCATAGAAGTACGAAGGCGGGCTACACTGAAAGATAGTGCCAAAGAACATGAAAAGACCGTAACCTGTAGATACGACCAGCGCACCCCAGATAACGTTCCTCTGGACTGGACTGGCGATGACGCGGAGAAGGAACAGGCCGACCGCGATTTTCACTATGACAGTGGTGATGCAGTAGAGAGCCCCGACAATAAGCCAATACTATGCCCCATTAACACCGGCCACAACCTCAGACGGCTGCGCTTACCTTCATGGCCTCTTTAATCTGTTCAGCTGTCAATGTGTCCATGTGGCTTCCTATGCCATAATGCGTGCCAACTAACAGGCACGATCCCCAGGCGCTGTACAAGAACTTTCCACCGTCAGCACAGATCATCAAATGCAGAGGGATACACTCACCAAGCTAGCTACCATAAACCAGTCGTCAATCCCGAAGGACTTGACTATAAACACCCTCACGCCGCATCGCAAAGAAACAATTACCCACGATATCACAAGAAGCTCGATAGCGACTGCTGATATCTGGTCAGCCTTGCCGTCTCCCATTTGTGAGAGCGGGGACAAGCTGCTTCAAGGGCGAGGGCTACCTGGCTCAAGGGTGCAGCCAAGGGTAATATGTACCGACAAGTAATTTCAGCCCAACGTCAGTGCATCATGGGCTTCGGGGATTGCGATCGCGTCACGCTCGCTGCTGCGCATGCTTCTCGGCTATCTGATCCCACATTTCGACTGATCTGGACAGCAAGGGCCACGGCCCGATACTGGACTTCATCAGATGCTCGGCAGGACCCGATTTATCGCAGCGCGCTGGTTTCATGAGAAAAATGGCCGAGCAACGGGCCGACCGCAGCGCTTACGCAGAGTAGCCCGTATACATTGACTCGAGCTCGGCGGAAAGGAGAACGCGTTCAGCTTCTTCTCGCGCAGAATAAAACGATGGCGAAGACTTCGGCGAAAGCATCCACGAGGTGAACGCACTTCCTGCGCTGAATCTTCCCCTTCTCTTGGTAAGCGTTTGGTCTTGTCGGCGAGCCCTTGTTTCGGACAATGCCCCGTCTTCAAAGAGGACAGATCTGGCATGATGCCGGTCCTTCATCTTCGCCCCCATGCGCACATCCGGAATCTCCTGAGATCCATCACATGCTCGAGGTTCAACAGCGCCTAGAGATCAGCTGCCGAATGGCCATTTCAGGAAGCTCGACGACTGTCTTACTGAGACGGCAATTGCCACGGCCTCGACTTCGTACCATCGGATGATGTTGCTCAGAGCCCGACGGGAACGGGGACCACGATGCACGTGGCTAGCTAGATGGGCGATCCACAGTTACGGAGGCGGTGAGACCTGCTTGGACGGGAGTCTCGAGCTTCCTCCTATCGCGTCAGTTTTTCACTCCCTCCATACCAGTGATTGCTTTAGCATCGCAAGTTACTCAATGATGCTTTTCCTAGTCTTGCGCATGTTCGTGGCCAGGTATGCAGTGCAGCACTCGATGGCCCGGTGTCGAAGGACATCAAAAGATTTTTGCAGTTTCACATGGTCGATCTCGCTTCTGCATACTTGAACAGTGAACAAGGTTGATGGTCGCAGCTTCGCACGATGGAATACCTGATATGCAGAGCTATCTGCAGAGTACAACCAGTACTTTGGCTGGGGAATGGGAGTTGCATCACGGAGGAAGCAACCGGGTGGCGATTTCTCGCATCTTTTTCTGTCCGAGGATCAGGGCTTGCGGGTCCACTTCCGCGGCCATCAAGGTCACGCCTCCGCTCGGAGAATTCACACGTGGAACCATGGATCAAATCGTACATTTAATTTTACAAGTCTCCAACCGTTCTCCAACTGTACTCCGTACATGCTTTTGGGAAAGCTTCCGCTCTCCGCACTTGACCAAGTCTTGCTCGTGGGGACTCCTGTGCCGAAAAAGGCAGGCTACCAGGCTGCAAATACGATGATCACTGAAAAAGGATAGCTGCAGCTTAAAGCTTAGGCTTGGGTCTCCGCAGCGTTCGGGAGCAATTTGCGGATCAGACATGCCGAGTTTCCGCTGAGCGAGTGGTGCGAGTCAAGCAGACACACAACCCGCCGCCATGACACACCCGGATTAGCGCCCGATACGGCGTGTCCGTTGCCTTAGCCGGGTCCTTCCAGCCCGTCCCTCTTTTCCTTTTGCCCTCACATTGTTGTCGGAACGACGCCCTAACTATCTCCTCAACAAAGCATACAGGCCATCAAGTCACGCAGGTGATGTCAAGTGTGGGAATGCGGGCTGATTCCTGGCGGTGAGACTTGCAGCTCGATCCGAAGAGGCCTGACGCGGGTGAACACTCGGGTAACTGCTGCGCCACCTACCTTGCCTCGTGACTTGGAGGTCTCGATGGCCTGCTGCTTAGTCTATTGCGCAATTGAGAGCATCACTGGGTATACCAACCAGTGAGGCACCTATGAGGTCCTCCGGTCTGCACGCCTCAAGGACGGCTCGATCTTTAATCTCCAATCATTTACCACGTTTGAACGTCGCTTCTGGAATGGACATCAATGAATTTGCAAATGTTTCTTTTGATTGGTTTAATGCGTGAACAAAACGAACTTTGCCTTTTCATTAAGTTCATTTTAAAGCGGTACATTACTTTCTCATTATTGGTCTGGGTCTCCAAACTCAATAAACATAAGGTGTCCAATCCTGCCAGGCACAGGCTGAATCGGCCGCGCTCACCGCAAAAGCCACATCACCCTTGGTGCTATTGACACCGATTTCGAATCCATCATATCCGCAGCTATGAGGAGCGCCATCCTGCGTTGGCCCTTGCCAGGAACAACTTGCCAGTACAGCTGTGCGATGGAGTCAGCAAGGAGAATCCTTACAATATGTGTTTGTCCCAACAACGAAGTCAGATGCAAGCTTACCCACCGCACACCGGCATCATTGAAGACCTGGACCTGCGTAACAAAGTCATCTTCAGAATCCGCAGTAACTCCCCACTCCTCGATCATGACATGCTTCCCTGTCCCCTTCGCCTTGAGCTGATCGAGAATAGATGCATCGCCTGTGATGAAATAAGCCCAGTCGGATGCCCTGCTCATGGAGCCGTGCACGCTGACGATGTCAGTCGCATCGCAGGACAGCGCCTTACTAAGGCTATTCCACAGGTGATCGCAGCAGTAATGCGACCCACCGATACCACCGGTAGCCACCTTCACTCCAGGTCCGCCAATAGGCTTCTTCATTGCGCCTGCGTGCCCGCACACCTAGTCATCCGAGTCATTCTGCTCGAGAAGGTCGTTGGCATTAATCATGGGCTCGTTCTGTAGAGCGAAAGCCAGGACCACCTCGTCCAGTTGTGACCAAGTTCTTCCGCCAAAATCCGGTGAGGCACAGTTCAGGATAGTCGAGACACGGGCATCATAGTCGGCTTTGCCGTCGGTGGACGCACAGAAGGCGTCCTGGCTGCCGTACCGGTTGCAGTAGACGTTGCAGGCGTTGGAGCCGTTGACGTGACCGGCATCGTGGGGGGAGATGATGGCTTTGACGCCATTGTCACGCAGAATCTTCAACGTGTCATCTAGCGCGTCGAGCACGGTGTTATTGTAGGTGCGGACGATGTCCGGCTCGAAATCGGGGAGCGGGTTCGTTGTGCTGACCTTGGTGCAGCCGCCAGCCGAGCCGGTCACTGGGATGTTCTGCTCAGTCAGCGGCAACCCGGCTCCACGTATGACACACGGCCTTCTGTCCGGGCCCCGGGACATGCGGTGAGTTTAAGGAGAGTTACCCCAAAGGCGAAGATCTTTGACACCCCAGCCAGCCAGCGTCAGCACATATTGTGACTGCTCATCTGCAGGCAGCGCGTGGGGAAAGTAGAGGTTACTGCCGGCCCACGAGGGCGAGCCACGCTTGTGGATGAGAGATCCCGCTACAGGTGCGATGACCAGGGTCGTAGCAAGGGTCTTCGTGATGGGGGCCAACTTGTTGCTGCGAAAGGCAGTGGGAGTGTACGAGCCAGTTGCCACGGCCTTTCGAATGCGTGCACGAGGTTTACTGAAGGCGGCATCATTATCTCTTGCCTTCGCCTTTTTTTTGGCAGGTGACGAGCCTCTCTTCAAGCTATGCACGACGGCCTGGGACGTAGCGAAGAGGCTGAGCACACAGCGAACTGTTTTTGTTACCCCAGACATTAATGCGCCGCGAACGTGGGCGCCGTTAAAGTGTGGAGTCCTCGCGCGGCACCTGGCGGGCGGGGGTGGCAGGGGCATCGGCTCTGATGATTGGCAGCGTTTTAGGATTTTCAGCTCAGGCTCCTGCCTGTCTTACCTGCGAATCTTGAAGCAGGTATGATCTGCTGCGCGCTAGCCGTTGACGGGGCGAACCGACGGGGAACGCTGCGAGGCTGACCTGACCCAGTTCATCGCTTTTGCCGATCGCGTTGGCTGACTCCGGGCCTCGGGATGAGTGCGCTGAAAGACATCTCGATCGTAATTCAAGCTCAGGGCTTGGCTGAGAGAGCCTAACTCCTTGCGTGACTGCCAATTGCCTGATGCAGTACGACATGTCTCTGGCAAGGGGCCGTTCCCATGTGCAGATTTGCTGGATTTCCCCGGAGCTCCCCGAGTAAGCAAGTCCTTATTGTGGGAATAGTCCAATGCCGTAAGATGCTGCGCAGACCCGTGCACACTTTCCCACCGCAAGCCTCTGCCGGTACTGGACTAATGAAAGCTTATCATCACTTTGCTCACTCGGTGCAACCCGGCCCAGCCCTGTGATCTTCAAAACTCTCCCACTGTTTTGAATAGATCCGCTTACACACGTGGTTTTACTACGTACACATAACAAGCTGGCCCCAGTAGGGTTCCAGGGTAGCACTTCCTTGGGCTGGAAAGAATTTGCACGCCGTAGCTCGGGATGAGGACGTACACAACAGGGGAGCCCAGGCTTGCCCCGCCATTGCCTTTTCTATGTCCATTCGCCCAGCCGAATGGCCGGGATGTAGACCTCCATCAGCACACAAACACGGGCGCATTGATCCACGCGTGGGAATTGCGATCTCTCGATTCCGGCGGCCTTGCTGCCCATTACGCACGACCACCTCTAGACCGGTTTCTAACTTCTGTAAAACACACGTGTCCAGCTGTTGCACTATTCCACTACCAGCTGACTCCTGGTTGCCGCCCAGAAGTCCAGGGTGGGGGGTATATAACCCCCTCTAGTCACACGGACTACAAGGTCGGACGTTCGTCCTTTTACTCTGTTCAACAGTCATAAGCCCTATTTTCCGCATATTAGCGTATTCCGTTGGGTACTCCTCTTTATCACCTAGTCGAGATATACTATTACTTCCTACGGCTAAGAAGGACTTTAAGGTCATACGTTCGAACTACGCTCTACCCGTGTCCCAGTGTAACAAGTCACCATTCTCCACCTACGTCTTACTACGCGTGCCACAGGTGAGGGGGTGTGTTACACTATTCCACTACCAGCTGACTCCTAGTTGCCGCCTGGAAGTCCAGGGTGGGGGGTATATAACCCCCTCTAGCCACACGGACTACAAGGTCGGACGTTCGTCCTTTTGCTCCGTTCAACACCAGCTAACCCTTTATTGTACATTTTAACAGTCCTCTTAATTGAGCATATTGTGTTTCTGTCCTCTGGATAATCATATACTCTCGCTTGTGCTCCACCGAAATGCCCCCGCAGAAATACATCAAAATGGCATCACAAACTGACCGTGCAAAACTCATCATCCTCCTCCTGGCTCTTCTGACTCCTTTCACGCTCGCCGAGGGCGAGACTCAGGTCTGGATAAACCAAGTGAGCGAATACTGGAGTCTAGCACCATGCGCCGAGGTCCTGCTCAGCTTCATTGTGCGGGACATGTCTTCTGGCTGCCGTGACGGCCAGAGCTTGACGTCGTACACTTGCTTCTGCACCGATAGCTACAGCAAGATGACGTCAATCATTTCGACCGCCGTGGTCTCGACATGTGGCAATTCGACCGGCGTCGCGCAAGCCAGGAGCGCCCTAAACGTCTTCGACCAGTATTGCGCTATTGGCGTTGAAGCCGGGTTGCAGACGACATCGATATGTAAGTTCTGAAGAGATAGATGCTCCAGCCGAGTGAAATGTAGTCGTTCGGAACGGCTGACGGAGTCAATCGATCAGCGCCCACACCAGCGGCAACCATCATGGCCACGCCGGGAGGCAGCGCCTTAGTGGCAACACAGACCAATTCCTCTTCATCATCTTCTTCCTCCAACTCGAGAACCACCGCCATCGCTGCCGGCGTCGTAGTCCCGGTTGGCACCATTTCGCTTGCCATTGCCGCATTCTTCCTATACCGAGCCTCGCAGAACCGCAGAAAAGCTTATGAAGCGGATGCAGGTGCGGTCAATGGCACGGCTATGGAGGAAATGCCAGCGGAGCATTGCGTGGAGATGCCGGAGGAGACGACGCAAAGACTTGAGTTGGATGCGGATCCGTAAGGTGCGTTGGGGGGGAGGGCTGTTGAGAAGGATGGCAAACATTTGCCCGGTGAATTAGAAGGGACAGGGAGGCGATGACAAGAGAAGCAGACTTTGTCGTCTGGTGATGAGCCAAAAGATTCCTCAAGTCTTCGTATCTTTCACGTAGCACATTAGCGGGTGGAGTCATGACTGGATGCTTCGGAGTTTGGCGCTGAATTCTACAAATAGGCTGGAAAGTTTTAGAAGAGTAACAAGCAACATCATTCATGAGAGCCTCGCTCCTTGGCCGGCAGCTCAAATAACGGTATACTCGCAGCCATCTCGACATTCCTTTGTACCCGGCACACTTTCAAGCAACTCAGCATCCTCAGCATCTACAGCACCCCTCTCATCGTCCGGCTTGTTTCCATGCATCTCTAAGATCTCTCTACCTCCTCCAGTCCCAATCCATGGCCACGGACTCGCGTCCAGCTCTGTTCTCCCATGAGGCTGCTGCTGCTGTGACGCAGCAGAGCGTGCATTGAACGGCCAGAGCCCCTTCCGATTCGCTACCGCCATGCAACCAAGGACCAGGATAAACAAGACAGCCACTGCCGGTACTACAATGGCGGTGATCAGGCCACCGCTGAGACTACTCGTTCCTTCGTTCTGATCAGTGGATGAGGCCCCCTGCGCTCCGGTGTGCCTGGAGAAGCAAGCGTGACCAGCTGCTGGCCTACAGTTGTATCAAACGCAGCCTGCGAGATGTTGGAGAAGCCTCTGTCGTAGTCCGCAAAGACGTACATCTCCTGTAGAAAGGCTCAGCCGAAGGTGTACTACGCAGCATTGTTTAGTCGCTTGATTGGGAAGTAGAGAACGGAACTGGTGTCTGTAACAAGCGGGAACGTGGCATGGAGGGCGAATACGGCGTAAGGTAATGAGAGATCCACACAGGACCCATTTCGGCTTGAGCAGACTGTGAAGGTGATTGATAGGTTCAGGGCTCGGAGTTCTTGATCGTTCTCATTCATAAGGTACAGCCCCAACGTTAAGTTCCAGGTGAGGTGGAAGGTTGAGACGAAGGCGTCACATACGTCTGCTGGGAGCCAGAGGTATGGAAATGCCGGTCCCGGATTGGCTTACAAAAAGTTGGGTGCGAGAACATTAGTGTCTACTGATGAGTTTAGGACGGCACTTTTCTTGATACCGATCATCAATGGCTTGTCTGTTTCGTTTCCAAGCTGAATCCGGAGAATAGTGTTGGACAGGAAGCGAACGGCGTCATATCCTCCAAATATCAGACTTGCAGAGGATTGCCCAGTGATACCAGTCAGATTAATGGCATCAACTTAAATCACGATGAGATGCTCCGGTTGTATTAGTCCACGAATTTCCAGCTACTTTATCCGGGTTTTTCAAAGACTGGAAGAAACTCCTGTTTGACATGTTCCCATCGGAAAGAGCTGTGGAGATTGGAGAGATGCCGAATAACTCTATCCAGAACTAGTTTGAAGTGAAGGTGGTGATACCTTGACTCTGTGCAGTGACGATTGATGAACGCTCCACAGCCTCTACGGAATCGTATCCAAGAGTCGCATTTATTCCGCTGTAGTCAAGATTTTGACCGAAGCGAAGACTTGATTCACCTCTTTCCATCCAGGTAGAGCTGTCTGCCTGGACCGAAACGCCGCCGCGGTCTTTAACACACTTTGACATTCCATCTGCGTTGTCGCCCGCTAGCAAAAGTTTTGCCGGACAGCCTTCATTGCTAACAGTGAGGACTGAATTAAATGATACCGCTGGTAGAACCTTCACTTCTTGCGCATCTGACTCGTCTCCGAGTCGAAGTATGAACGGTGACCATGGCCCGTCATTGCCGTGCCTAAGCTGATATTAAGGGGTATTGAGAAGAGAGAGAGAGAGAGAGAAGGGAAGCGAGAGAGAAAGAGAAAAAGGACGAGAGGAAGAGGAAGAGGTAAAAGGAGAGGAAAGGAATGCCCAGGCGTACCACAACCCAGTTAGTTGTTTGAAACACAAACGGAGCTGGAAGGGCTTAGGGAGCGACGGTGTTCAAGGTTGTGACATATCCTCCTGCAACAGCGGAGAGAAACTGCAAGATCATAGCTCATGAAGCGCGAGTATTGAGCTTGACGGTGTCAAAATCGAGCGCGAGAAAACGAACGAGGACGAGATGCAAGTCAGAAAAAGTCAAGGTCTCATAGCCAAGGAGCCCCAAGACAAGAGCAGCGCTAAGCGGAAGGATACGAGCACCACTTGGCTTCTTTGTCTAATGCAAGGTGCGGACCTTCAAGGGTTCCACCCAGCTGGATCACATTATTGACAGCAGCCAGTTGTAGAGCTGATCTTACCAATTCAGGCATGGGTCAGTCGTCAAGTGATTATCGAGATCAGGTGCCCTTGCCGCCCTGTCACAGAGCTTCCGGTTTCCCACCGCTTTTCCAAGGATCCTTTCCGAACCCTGACCACACCAAGGTCCATAGGAAATTCTGCCATGTCACATGTCTCTTCACTCCACAGAAAACATGGTGCACTCAGACAACCATGCCAATGCGGAAGGTAACAGACATCATTGCTCCTTTCAGCTAGGCATTGTATAGACGGCGCACTGATGCTCCACCTTTCGATTGACTTTCGATCGGGACAGCCCCTCCAGATCGTCACTCGAGTCTATTCGATGCATTGGATGGCTGCTCCAAGGCTTTGGAGGAGAGCCCGTGGATTTTCATACGTTCTTGCTTTTTTTTTTTTGATAAAAAGGCAAGGTAGGGGAAAAGAAAGTGCAGAAGGAAAATTGTTAAGTAGTGCATTTGAGATCATGATGCGCACAGGAATATTTTGGTACCGCCTTTTCTTTTTTCAACGCCCAGGGTTTCGAAATGTTAGTCCAGAGGCACGTACAGCAGAATTTTGTATACCTAGTCTTTTCACAAAGCTGTTTGAAGTCGTCAGCCAGCAAGCAGCAACATGAAAGGGGAATGATTCAATAGTCTTTTAGCGTACAGCCTGTCCCACCTGAGATACCAGTCCTGTGACAAAACCCTGGGAGTGACAATCCATTGGGTGCAAACAAAAGTTCCTCTAACCCATCGATTGCATTAGCGTGGTAATAGTAACGACTATCTCGTACTACGTAAAGCGTAGGTAGGTCATTCCGCCCTTCCCGCGCACGGTCGTTGAGGGATTACCAAGACCAGCTGTCTGGAACTCAGCTCTCACCCTACCTCGACACTCGAGAGCATCGTTGCATACTGACCAGCAGACGCTCGAATGACTCATTCGATACTCGTAATCGATATCGCGCCGGTCAAGACCAGAGTGGGTCCGTGGACCAAAGAGTCGTGATCACATCGGTTCGACGCCACCAGGGACATGCGCCAAGCTGAACAGCAGCACGAAAGCAAAATTTTTTTTCTCTCAGCCAGCCTCGCGTGACGACGCAAGGCCGACGAAGCAGACCGCATCTACGCCCCGCCTGACAATAAACCGCTCATCCAATAATTGATGACCTCAGGTCTTTGCTACGCCGCACTTGCCAAGACGTTTACGTTGGGAGGACGGGCTAGAAGAGATAGATCTTCGTGGTATCCACCAATCAGGGACCTAGCGGCTGGGTGATTGCTTTTGCTTGCGTGCATAGAAGCGGCCGAGCCGCTCGCGTGGAGCCCGGGAAGTCGATCCTGCCGCTGCGGCGCGGGCGAGCGAACACGCGAATCGATCCTTCGATAAGTCTTGCCACTGCTTCCGGGTGGCTGAAGCTTGATCGGAAAAGAAAAACAAAAAAAAAGCTCTGGATCGGATCATCACACGCTAAGTCTGCGGAATCTGTAATAGCATCTCCGTCGGGTGGAGACTCTGCTGAACGGGTCGCATCGTAGCCGAGTGAGTGGGCGGAGATCGGCCGAAGAGACAGACATCGAGCGAGGGCAGAGTGAATGCGACAGCACGTGAAAATGAATGATTATTAGGATTCTGATAATGTGCGCGAACTTGAAATCTATAGGTTATCTTCCCAGTACCAAAACGCCAGAAAATCGCTCAGAACCCCCACCCATACTCCACATCAATCGTCTATACAACAGCCGTCTCTCATGAACATCAAGCTGAACGTGACAACATGAGCTTATGCACGAATACTGAACATGCCAATGAGGCATCTGTACAATCGGGGACTTGGAAAACTCAACGGCGGCTGAAACCCTGCCTCGCTATCCTGAGCGAGTATGTCCAGCCACCGACTACGTGGGTAGCAACCTTGTTCGTAGCCAGGAACTTCTTCAGTTTCCTGCGGAATCGCGACGGCTTTTCCGTCTTGTTGACACCCGTCTCGACTTGCGTCAGGACTTGCGGTGCGAGCACTGCAAGCTCTGCCTCGGCTGGAGGCTGAGGCGGCGTGACCTGCATCTGCGTTTGTTGCTGGGGAAGCGCGTCGTGCGCGTGACAGTTGCAGTGGCAGATGGGAGCGGGAGCAGGAGAGCCGAGATCGCCCACGGGCGCGGGGACGTATTGATCGACCTCGGACAAGACGGAGTCGACCCTCCTGTGTCCGGGAGCCTTCTGGGTCTCGCGAAGCACACGGCGCAGGATCTTGCCCGTGCCGTTGCGCGGCACCGAGGGAACAAAGAGGTACTCGGTTGGTACCTTGTATCCAGCAAGTCTTTGGCGAAGCCATGTGCGCAACGTCTTGTCGTCGACGACTTCGTCATCCGCAAGGGTGGCGGTAGCCAAGACCTTGCGCACAATGTATGCGCGGATGTACTCTTCGATGCCGTTGGGCTCCTTGACACCGATGACCGCTGCGTCGGCTATGCCGGGGTGCTGCATCAGTTCGGACTCGATTTCAGTCGGCGAGACCTGCCAGCCGCGAACTTTGATGAGCTCCTTCGCACGGTCGACGATGTACAGCAGAGCAGCGCCGGTAGTAGGATCGGTCATGCGGTGGCCGATGTCACCGGTCCGCAGGTAGCTGCCGCAAGGCGTGAAAGCGCCCTCGGTGGCGGAGGGGTTGTTGATGTACGACTTCAGAGGATGCGGAACTCGGACAAGCAGATCGCCCGAGACATTGTCGCCCTCCACAGTCTTGCCGTCATCATCGACGATCCTGCATCGCGCGTCAGCTTCGGGTGAAACAGACAAAAGGGCGGAGGATTCGGAAGAAAAAACGCTGCGTTGCGCTCGGCGACTTACCTGACCTCAAACCCGGGGAGCACTTGTCCGACACTGTCGTCCTCGCGCCTTGTGCGATCCTGGATGCACGTGATCCAACCGGACTCGGTCATCCCCCACACGCAGCGGATGCACGCGTCCTCGTGGAGCAGGTCATACAGAGGCTTTTGTTGCGCAAACTTCACGCTTGCACCTCCCATGAAGATGGACCGCAGGCTCTTTAGCCCTTCTCTCTTCGCTAGCGCTGACTTGGGCAGGGCCATGAGAACAGGCGGTGCGACGTAGGTCTCGCTGATGGAGTACTGTGCGATGGAGTTCAAGAAGGTCGCTTCGGCATAGCGGCGCATGATGTATGTCGGGATGCCTTGGCGAATGCTGGAGGGGAGGATGGGAGAGCCGAAGGCATGGAAGGGCGGCAGGGTCAGAAGTCGGCGACGCTGGCGGCACATGTCAGCTCTCATGCAGGTCGAGGGTCAGGAGGTGATGCCTACGGTGTAAGGAGTCTCGGCGGCGTTGAAGGCTGCCTGGGTTACATGGTAGGAGTGGGTTATCATGGCAGCCTTCGGGAGACCGGAGGTTCCGCTCGTGGAGTTGTAGGTGGCAATGGTGTTGTCCGGGTCCTCGACTGTGACCCAATCGCTCTCTCCGTGCTCGAGAAGATAATTCCAGCTGCACAGAGTCGAGTCGGGATTGGGCGCATCGGTGTCCAGCACATAAATTCTCGCTGGTGGGATGCCAGACTCCTCTGAGGCAGTCATGGTCTTGGCAAGCATGGGAGGCTCGACAATGAGCAGGCTGGGCTTCGTCAAGTCGAAGTGGTGGCGGAGCTCATTGGGAGTGTACGCCGGGTTGACGCCAGTGAAGACAGCGCCAGCGCCGATGATGCCCAGATACAGCACAGAGTAGTGAAGCTGCAAGGCGTCAGCGGCGGGACAGCAAGCGGATAAGGCGGACATACATCATTGAAGCAGTTCACGCACACACAGTCCCCGGGCTTGACGCCGGCGGCCTGCAGGCCGCGGACGAGCTGGCGGACCTTGGTCCTGATCTGCCGGAAGGACAGCGAGTTGGACGGCGTGAGGGCATCGATCAGAATCTGGGCGTGCCAATGTCAATGGGGGGAGAGTTGCGGCACTGGGGGGCAGCGGGGACATACGGGCTGATCGGGGCTGGGGACATCCCCGCCAATGGTCCAGGAGACAAGATCCATGTTGCGGCAGTACTGTGGAAAGATCGGTGACACAGAGGAAGACCGAAGCGAACGGGCAGCAGATATGTACTCTCGCAGACAGGGAACCAGGAGGTAGGAGGGCTGCACGGGCGGGCTTTAAGCAGCATGGGCCGCGGCTCGCGGGCGTTGCAGGCGCTTTGGCCGTGGCCCGGGACAGCGCAGCGCCGGCGTGAAAGAGGAAAACAGGCAATGGTCTTCATGACGAGTCGCGATGGCAGGAAACGGGGTTGCGTATTGCGTAGCCGCGGTTCTTCTCGGCAGGCCGTGGCCAATGGAGCGGCCTGGGCGTGACGCACTGCGCTAAGATCAGACGCCGCCAGCCCTTCACGAGCTGCTGCTCTGTGCGGCGCAGGCAGCGCGAGGCGAGCCTCAGCTGCGACGGGCGTGCGTCGGCGCGACGGTCGGGGATGGTGTGCGGCTAGCGGCGTGACGGGCTCGCACGCACCGCAGCAGGGACGACGGGAGGCGCGGGCAGGCGGCGGTGAGGTGGTGTCAGTGTGGGCGCTAGCGACGCGCAGGTCGTGGTGTTGAGCGCCGCCATCGCTGGCGCGCGATCGGATCTGGCGGGTGGAGCTGGAAAAACCCCGGCGCCGGCCCCGCGTGCGCGACTTCCGGCCGCCGCTGCCCGTCTCGCCCACCACCTCCCGCTCTCACGATGCGCCGCTGCTGCTGCGCGCCCGCCCGCATGACGCCGCCGCGCCGCCCGCCAGGCCCGTCGCGCCGCAGCCCGCAGCCGATGGCGGCCACGCGCTCGCAGGGCGCCCGCCGTGCCGCCTCCCGGGACGCTGGCAGGCCCACGGCGATCCCGTCTCGCGTGTGCTGTGGGCGGCCGATCTGCAGCGCTCCAGCGCCCTGGCGCAGCTCACGCCCCGCCGCCACTCACAGCGCGCGCTGCGCCGAGCCATGCGGGTCTATTGGAAAGGCCCTGCGTAGCGCCTCCCGCTGGCCTGGGAGGTGGACCGCAGTCCCGCATCCGCCAGTCCGGCCACGCGGTTCCTCATCGACATGATGTTCGCCGCGCGCCGCTGCTCCACCGGCCTTCCCTCTCTGGCGCTGCGCTCGACTCGTGCGCGCGAGGAACAGTCTCTTGCGCCGACGCGCTAGCTGCCTCGGGCACATCGCGCGCCCGTCCGCCGCGTAGCTCCAGGCACGCTGCGCGCTGGCCTGCGCCTTCAGCTGCCTCGCGCGCTCCGGCCGCGGGCGGCCTGCCTTTCGAGTCGTCCTGCTCCGGCCCCGGCTGCGCTCGTCGCCAATCTTGCTCGGTAGAAGAGCCTGCTGCTCCTCCTGAGCTTCCTCAGCGCCCGCGGGCCTGCTCACCGCCCCGCCGCACGCCCTCCTCGCGGGTCCGGGGAAGGGAAAGATCTTAGGCCCGGCGCCGCGGCGCACTACATAGGGCTCTGGCCGCCCAATCATGCGCCGGCGTGCTCGTCGCGTCTCGTGGACCTGCTTCCGCTGTGACCAGCAGTGGAGCCTCCGGCGGCGTCTGCAGCGCAGGCACATCGCCGAGCACCCATCTGCTCGGCACCGCGATCGAGAGCTAGACGGGGGGCCCGCGTGGGTGCTGGCTGCGGCGGCCGCGCTGGGTAGAGCGCTGCGGGTCTGCGCAGAGCAGATGCGCCGCGCCGCGCTTTTATCTTTAAGTCTGCTGCTGCACCATTGCGCCCTCGTCCTGCGCCTGAACAGACTTGCCCCGTCTTCCGTGCTCCCGCGTGCTTCTGCGTGCCCGCCGCCGTCTCTGTCGTCCACCCGGTTGCTGTGCTGCTGCTGCGCGGGTGAATCCCGGCTCATTGCCAATTGCGTCACCCCGCGCGCCCTCGCAAACTCACCTGCGTGTTTGCACCCTCCTCCCCTCCTCTTCCTCCTCCTCTCCTCCTAACACTCTCTTTCCTTTTTCTTGCCCCGCCGCAAGTTCCTCTTCGTCTCTCGTTCTGCAGGCGTCCGCCGCGCGTCCCTCATTTGCTCCCAGCTCTTCGCGCTCGTTGCTCACTCTCGCAATGTCCGACGTCAAGGACTCCAAGCCCGCTCACCACCGCGGCGACAGCGGTGTCGAGTTCATCCGCCCGGGCTCCTCCAGCTCGACCAAGGCCTTCGCCGGTCACGAGAAGCGCATCTCGTTCACCGCCAAGGACTTCGCTGCCTACGAGAAGCGCCTCTCGGCCACGATCGCCAGGCCCGGCACCGCCATCATTCCGCGCCGCCCCGAGAACGAGGAACCTGCTCGCCCCGTGTCCATGCCCGTCTACTATGACGACGGCTTCAAGGCTGCCGACTTCGCCGCCTATGAGAAGCGCATGAGCGCCGCGTCTTACGAGAAGTCCGGCGCGCTCGAGGACGGCGCCAACGACTCCGACCTCGCTCTCGAGTCCGAGGCTCCCGAGGACGACAAGTTCCAGCTGCCCAGCAAGCGCCAGTCGCTCGTGATCCGCAAGACGCGCCACCGCTTCCTCAACGTCTACCGCCGCATTGCTACGCTCATCATCACGGCCAACCTGGTCGCCCTGGTCGCTCTGGTCGCCACTGCCGGCAACATTCTCGACATCGAGGCTGCTGACCTTGCCACCGCCACGGCCATCAACATCTTCCTGAGCCTCCTCGTTCGCCAGGAGTGGGTTGTCAACGCTCTCTACGCTACTTGCCTGTCCTTCCCGCTGTCCACCCCGCTCCGCTTCCGTCGCGCCCTAGCCAAGATCTACGAGAACGGTGGCTTCCACAGCGGCACCGCCTACTCTGGCACCGCCTGGTTCGTCTTGCTTTGCGCCGCCATCACCAGGGCCTACGTCAAGAACCGCCTGGCTGTCGACACCATCGCGAGCGTCGCCGTTGCCTACTTCACCCTGGTCGCGCTTCTCATCATCCTGTTCTTTGCCTACCCGGCGGTGCGCATGCGCTACCACAACTGCTTCGAGTTCACCCACCGTTTCGTCGGCTGGACCGCCGTCGGCCTGCTCTGGGCCTTCCTCATCCTCGTCGGCGAGAACAAGCGCGTTGCCACCCACAGGACTCTCGGCGCCACCCTCATCCGCGAGCCGTCGTTCTGGTTCCTGATTGGCATCACCATCCTGATCATCCTCCCGTGGGTCCTCCTGCGCAAGGTGCTGTTCGAATGCGAGAACCTGTCCGACCACGCGGTCCGCCTCAACTTCAACGAGAAGCTGTCTCCCTTCCGTGGCGTTGCCATCGCTGAGTACCCGTTCGGCCAGTACCACTCGTTCGCGACCTTCCCCAACCCGCACTCTGACAAGCCGCACGGCCAGTCCATCATCGTCTCCAAGGCCGGCGATTGGACCGCCACCCAGGTTAGCAACGCCAGCACCCAGCGTCACTACTGGCTCCGCGGCATGCCCAAGACCGGCGTTCTCGCCATGTCCCTGGTCTTCCGCCGCGTCGTCATTGTCACCACCGGCTCTGGCATCGGCCCCTGCCTCGCCTTCCTCAACCTTCCCGAGAACCTGCGCCGCCCCTGCCACGTTATCTGGAGCACGCCCCGCCCGGCCGACATCTACGGCGAGAACGTGTGCAACTCGGTGCGCCAGTGCGACCCCGATGCCCTCATCTGGGACACCAGGGTCCGTGGCCGCCCCGACATGATCCAGCTCACCTACGACCTCTACCGCAAGAGCGGCTCCGAGGCCGTCTTCGTCATCAGCAACCCCGCGCTCACTCGCTCCATCGTCTACGGCATGGAGAGCCGCGGCGTTCCTGCCTTCGGTCCCATCTGGGACTCTTAAGCGTCTGGCTTGGTGGCGCGTCACGTTACGATTGACGGTCAGTCAAGCTACCTTCCCTTTCGTGCCTCGATTTCTGGACTGGCGCTGTGCAATGCTAACAACCCATCGCAGACTACATCGAGACGGTGACACGCTAATTACGAACAGCTACGCTCATGACCATTAATCACCCCCCCTTCGGTATCATGAGCTTCACGACTGACGATCGAGTGGTATTGTTTGGTCATCCACTCATTTCATCAACGATTGCATTGTACGATAATCATACTCCGCCGGAAAATCTTGGCTATGGTGGGTTGAAGCAGGGCGATTGGCGCTTTGGCTCACAGGATACCGGTCATCAACATGACTTTTTGACTTTTGAACTTCTTCAAAAAACCAGCCTAGCGGTTTGTGCTAGGCCGTAGCAGTCAATGCATTGCTACACCCATTCAAATGCGTGCCCTGAAATTGGCGTGAACCTTGTGTCCGTGCTCTTGCCTGAATCCCAGCTGTATGAACATTGCAAGCGCCAGACCGATGGCGGGCAGCTCGGCCGTTCCACACGGAGCGCGCTGACATCATGAGTCTTGGCATGGTGTTGATCGGCCTGGCTGCTCTGCTGAAGACTTTCACTGAGCAACGCTTAGCTCACTCACCCGTGAACGGGTCGGCACGACGCATCGACAGCAGGGTCCCATCATGCAACCACACCATGAGGAGCACCGATGTAACATTGAAGACTACTCTGACTACCAAACGGCCTGTGCAGAGCTGCATGATCATCGATAAGGCGGTCTCCCATCAAGCATTCAGAGGAAGGAGGAATAGGGGATGATGCTCGAAACCCTCGCTCAGCCGTTCACTGCTGGCAGCACGGAAAGAAAGCAAGACCCCATTATTACCAGCGGCGCGAGGGCGCCTCACCGGGCCCGTTGTTGTCACCCGAGTTGTCCCCCGGCGTGTAGGCGTAGTTTCCGCACTGCAAAGTAGTCGTCAGCAAGTGCATCCATACATTTGCCCCTCACTCAAAAAAAAAAAATCCATCACAGCGCACACACTCACCGACAAAAAAGCCGCCAAATCCGTATCCAGCTCACTATCATTATAATCACACCCATGCAGTTCCCTATCCCCATTACAAGAATAATACCCCGTACTATCCTGCAACACAACCCCCGAGTAATCACCATTGTTACTAGCATCGCCGCAGCCCTGGAACTGGACAGTGACCTTCTCCTGGGTGCCGGTGGCCTCGTTCTGGTCGTCGAGCTCGGGGACGCGGTCGAAGGTGCGGGATTTGGCGCAGAAGTTCTTGCCCTTGGTGATGAGTTGGCGTTCGGTGCATTGGAAGCGGCCGTAGGCCCAGGCGACGATGGCTTTGTTGCCGTTGGGGGCGCTGTGGGAGGTGGGGTGTGTTAGTGGGTGGATGGAGGAGGGAGGGATGGATGGAGGGAGGGAGACGTACGTCTCGACTGCGAGGAGGATGTTGTAGCCGGGACCTTGCGGTTCGACTTGGTCGGTGAAGTTCTGGGTGGGGGCGGGAGTGGATGCTGCGGGAGCGGGATCTCCCTGCGGCAGGGCGAGGCCGATGCCGGAGAGGGCGAGGGCGAGGAAAGAGGCGATGAGCTTCATTGTTTCGAGGGTGGGCTTTGGAGAGAGCGAGTGTTGAGGGCTTTGTTCTGCGAGGACAAAGAGAGCGAGCGTATCAAGCCACCCTTCTCAAGGGTCTGACTTTGTTTGAATGAGCAGTTTGGTTGCGAAGATTGAGAGCCATTCCTTCGAGATGTTTATATACATATTGTTCACATTGTCCTGAACTCCTCGGAAGTTTGGAAGATTGTACCTGTCGATCTCCGGCCTTGGTGAACTTTTTTTTTAGAAACTGAAAGGAAATGAAGAAGGGAGCGAGTGATGGATGATAGAGTAAAAAGGTTAGAAGTCGGACAGGTACTTTCTTGGCTCCTCTCGTCGGCCCTTTAGGTGTGTACATACAATTGGGCGACGGAGGGGGCGGGGAGGCTGAGGCAGGGAGCTGCTTGGGTACCGGGGTTGCACTGACGGGCTTCCCCTCAAAGCCGCCACCCGAAGGAGCCGCCTGGGCCCAGAGAAACGAAACATCGTGATTCAAGAGATTGCGCAACCGTCAATATGAGAGCTTCTGTTCAGGTTTGCGAGGGACTAATCTCAGTCATTTTGGGGCGTTGGAAGGGGTGGCGGGGAGGGATCTGCTCTTAGCGTGACCGAGTCAAGGAGGGAACAAGCTATTCTTAGACCCCTCGTACCTCTGCATCGCCATTTGATCTTGAGCATTTGCCTTTTCGTTCATCAAAAGGCCATGCGAACGTCCGCAGCTTCCGTTGCAAAAGCTGATAAAGTGTGGAGCCCCGGCCTCGATTTAACTTTCCGGTCATTCGATGCGTAAGGTATCCAGTGCTTTCAGATGGAAGAGTTCAAGGAAGCTTGGTACTGCGTGATTACTGCTGCGCTGGACGCGCTCCGCAGATCGAGTACGAATGCGGGCCTCGCCGGTAAACGGCGGATGGAGGGAATGTTTGCGCCAGATAGCCAATGAACTGCTGTTTTTGGGTGGCGAGATGGTGTTAAGCAAATGAGCATCTGAGCTTGTGAGGGTGGCGGGCAAATGATTCGAGAGTAGAAGTGGTGAGCTTGGTTGGTATGGGGAGAGCTTCAGCAAAAGAGAGCCAGTGGGGCACCCATGGCCGGAACTTTCCCTCATTTCGTACTCCTATTCTCCTACGGCAAAGTCCAATCCAAGCATTGGACTGCTCTTCCGCTGATGACGTGACATGAGACTTTCATGGCAAAGGATTCTGCAGAGGCAACAAATGACACATGACAGAAGGAATGCGCAACATATCAAAGAGATTGAAAAAGAGAAAAGAAGCAGGTCGTCCCTGGGGGTCCATCTACGGAAGAGGCGGAAACCTTTTCCGGCGTACAGTCGTGGAGACTCCAGAAGTTGGAGAGGGGTGGTGAGTGAGACAAAGATAAGCTCACAGGATCCGCACGGGCAGCTTCTGAACTGTGACGTGCGGCTGTGAAGGTGATATATGGGCGGGGGGAACTCGCTAGGAAAGGCGGACAGACTGGTTGCAATCAGTGCGATGGCTCTCAGCTTCCTCTCTCAAGACGTTTGGCACAGGCGCTCGCTGGAAGCCTGGATGGGCATTGTTCGCTCCGGTTCCACTCGGGGAAATGGCGTCGCAGCGGATGAAAAATGTGCGCATACACGTGCTTACACCCAAAAGGAGCAGCCTTCACCTCGAGTTTCGCTCTCGGCGGAGATCAGGAGGGTTGGCGTCGCGATGTTCGGCACTGGCGGCGCAGCAACTGCCGGGCGGTGGACGACTCGAGTCAAGGCATGGAGTGCTGTCGTCCGCACGCGAGACGTGATGTCTGGACATGTTGAGGCCGGGCATCGGTAGAGCCTGCGATCAGGACATGGTGAGACAGGGCAGGTGTTGCTAGAGTATGTCGCGGGGGAGGATACCACCACGCGCTCAGGACGCGCGCAGTGGGAGCGTCAGGAAGACGCGAGTTGCGGTGAAGTGCGATTAGGCGACAGCTGTGACGGGCGGTTTCGACTATTTGTGAAACGCATAGTGGGGGCGTCCGGCTGCGGGCTCGGCAGGCTTATCACTACTACGTAGTACGCACCGGTAAGTACTTATGTATACATGGCTGCGCGGCGGAGGGGATATGCACTCTTCCACGGCGGCAGCGCAGCACGGCAGAGCTCGCAGCCTCGGACATCGAGCCTCGGGGAAGGCAGCATAGCTATCTCCGAGGCAGCGCAGGGTCGGCGGGCTGAAGTACGACCGACAGCAGCCCAGGCGTCGCGGGGGATTCCCGGGCGCGCGGAGAGGACACAGAGAGACGCCGACACCGGCTGCTCCCGCCGTGACGCAACGGGCAGCGCGGGGCTGCGGGGAGACTCCAAACACCTTCCGACCTGCCTTGCCGCGCCAGACTCTCCGTCACGCCGCCCGCCTTATATCTGACGCGCCGCCCGCCTGCCCGCCATGCCCGCCGCTGCCCGCCCGCTGCGCTCTCCCTCGCCGTCGCCGCCGCCATGGACGCCAACAAGGACCTGCGCGTCGCCGTCGTCGGCTCTGGTGCGTCCCCTCCGCCAACCTGCGCGCTGCGCCCGCTGACACGCCCGCAGGCATGGGCGGCCTGACCTGCGCCCTCGCCCTCGCCCGCCACGGCTTCAAGCACATCGACGTCTATGAGATCGCCTCCAACCTGGGCTTCGTCGGCGCCGGCATCCAACTCGCCCCCAACATGGCCCGCATCCTCGACCGCCTCGGCGTGTGGAGCGACATCGAGCGCGAGGCCGTCAACCTGGCCGAGACCAGCATCCGCCAGGGCTCCACCAACCAGGAGCTGGCCCACGTCGACCTGGCCTACATCCGCCAGACCTACGGCTTCCCGCACATGGTCGGCCACCGCGCCTCGCTGGCCGGCTCGCTGTACGAAGGCTGCAAGCGCGAGCCCGCCATCCGCTTCCACTTCAGCACCACCATCACAGAAGTCCTGTCGTGGAGCCCCACGCCTCGTCTGCGCGCCGTGCCGCGCGATGGCGCCCCCTTCGACGTCGACGCCGACCTCGTCCTGGCCTGCGACGGCGTCAAGAGCGCCATCCGCCAGCAGATGCTGCGCGAGCTGAACGTCGACGCCTCGGTCGTCGACACCGGCCAGGCCGCCTACCGCATCATGCTGACCCGCGACGAGCTCAAGCACGACCCCGAGCTGCTGGCCCTGATCGACAGCGACGCCGTCATCCGCTGGATTGGCGAGAAGCGCCACATCATCGCCTACCCCGTCGACAGCAAGAACATCTACAACCTGTCCACCACTCAGCCCGACAAGAACTTCGCCGACGCCCCCTCCATGACCTACACCACCAAGGGCTCCAAGTCCGAGATGCTCAAAGTCTTTGGCGACTTCAGCCCCATGATCCTGCGCATGCTGGATCTCGTGCCCGAGGGCGAGGTCTGCGAGTGGAAGCTGCGCGTCCACGCCCCTCTACCCACCTGGGTCCACGGCCAGGTCGCTCTGGTCGGCGACGCCTGCCACCCCACCCTGCCGCACCTTGCCCAGGGCGCCGCCCAAGCCATCGAGGACGCCGCCGTCCTGGGTGTCATTCTGGCCCGCATGCCCGACCAGTCGCCCGACACTATAAACAAGACCCTGCGCGTCTATCAGCACTTGCGGAAGGACCGCGCCGAAACCCTCGTCGAGCTCGCCGCCGCTTCGGGGAGGTCGCTGCATCTCGGTGATGGTGCTGCAAAGGAGGAGCGTGACAAGCAGTTTGCTGCGCTCAAGGAGAAGAAGGGCGGCTCCGTGCCGGACAAGTGGGCTGATGCCGAGGTGCAGAAGATGATTTACGGCCATGACTGTATGAAGGTTGCCGAAGAGGAATACGAGAAGCTATTGAACGGACTGGATCAGAACGGTGCTGCGGCACCGTCGTTGTAGCGGCCGAGGAAGTTGAGACTCGTGCGTATATAACCGTTCATATTTTGTCTATACCATCTTGAATAGACATTGGTACATTCACGAAAATGTCTCTAACCACTTCTTAACATTGACAAACTGTTCAAGAGATAACCACATCCGTGAGTTCCATCTGCAGCCCTACAGATCCCAAAACTTGAGCACGGCCATCCATTAACTCAAAAGACCGTTTCACTCAGACCCAGACCACCCCTCACAACTCCCTCATCTTCACCTTCACCATCAACTCCCCATCCAGATCCGAAATCCCAAAGCTCGTCATCGGCGGCATCCCCCCCTCCACCACCCCCCCCTCCCCCACCACCTCAAACCGAAACCTTCCCACCAAACTCGCCACCACCTTCCCAATCTCCACACCCGCCAAATTTCTCCCAATACAAGCCCTATGCCCCGCACCAAAATGCATCAAATACCTCTCCCTCCCCTCCCCACCACCACCACCAGTACCACTCAACCACCTCTCCGGCACAAACCGCTCCAGTCCCGGCTCCTTCCCAAACACCCCCGGATCATGATGCAGCGCATAATTACACACACTCACGTCCGTCCCCCCCGGCACGAACCGCCCAGCGATCACGCGTCCGCCTGGCGGCACGACCCGCAGCAGCGGCATCGTGAAGACGGGCGTGATGCGGAAAGTCTCTGTGATGGTGGCGGTGAGGTAGCGGGATGATGCTGCGACGGTGTGGGGGACACAGACACAATACGGACCCTCCGGCTTTTTTGTTGCGAGTAGTAGCGGGGCGAGCGAGG
This sequence comes from Neofusicoccum sp. Z40, assembly GCA_037356075.1. Classification (NCBI taxonomy): domain Eukaryota; kingdom Fungi; phylum Ascomycota; class Dothideomycetes; order Botryosphaeriales; family Botryosphaeriaceae; genus Neofusicoccum; species Neofusicoccum sp. Z40. Next base: position 168,944 of record JBAWJV010000032.1, on the reverse strand, counting down.
TCTCGAAGGCGGAGAGGGTGTGGGGGTTGTGGAGGAGGTGGTAGAGGAGGAGGGTGATTGTTGCGGCGGTGCTGTGGGAGCCGGCGATGATGAGGCCGAAGGCTTCGGTTTGGATGTCCGTCTGGTCGAGGGCGAGGGGGCTGTCTGAGCGGTGGTGGTATTCGGTGATGAGTTTGGAGAGGAGGGAGGGGCGGTTGGGGGTGGGGTTGGAGAGGCGGGTTGTGATGCTGTCGATTGCGAGCTTGGTGGGGTTAGTGGAGGGAAGGTGATGGGGGGGGGGGGGAGTGTGTATGTACATACCTGACGGAGCTTTTGGCGGCCTTGGATTACGTTTTGGATGAATGGGATGGGGATGTGGGGGAGGTATTTGTTTACGTAGGGGACGATGGAGGGGAATTGCCCGGTGATCATGGCGAGGTAGACCTGGCGATGGGGCCGTCAGTGGTATGGGTCGTGCTGGGGGGGGGGGGGGGGGGGGGGTGGTGTTGTCTGACGTGTTCTCTGAGCGGAGGCAACGCTTCTTCCTGGCCTTTCTCCAACATGTTGAATGAACTCGAGAATGCTAATTCCCCGAGGACGTCGAGGACAAAGAACGAGACCCACGCTTTGAGATTGATTGTCTCTTCGTCTTCGGCTGCTCTATCCAAGCGCTCGATCAGCTTCGTGAGGCAGCCGTCTATGTACGGCTCCAACTGGCTGACGGATTGCAGAGAGAAGCCAGCCGTCAGCGCCTTCTTCCTTGCTGCATGAATCTGCTCATCCCGCGTCCCAAAGATGGTTGGTCGGAGCGCTGTGAATGCATCGTAGAAGGAACTGTATATAGTCAGCGGCCGAAAGCGGATCTTTGGATTGGCACTGCACCTCTTCACGAATGACTTGCCCGCCAGGTAGATATCCTTGACTGCCTCTCCGTCGCTAATATCCAGGTGATTGGGCCCGATTCTGATAATCTTGCCATGTTTCCTGTGAAGCTCGAGGATCTTCTTTTCGTAATCGCCAAGGATGACGTGGTGAGCTTTCCAGAAGCTGGTAAAGGAAGCCAACAACGGTCCTGGAAATCTCGCCAGGGGATGGAAGAAACGCTGGTACACAACGTAGGCCACGAAGATCCCGATGATCAGACATTCCAACATGGCGTGAGCTCTTCTTGAGCTTCTGAAACAAAAGACGCTTTCGTTTCAATGGGATGATGTCGGGACTTATTTGTAGCTCCCGTCCACTTGAGGCGATCTGGTACCTCCTTCCGAGACTCCCGAACCCCGCACTCCCGATCCCTCCGCCGTTCGAAGTTAAAAACACTCGCCAAGATCGGCTTAGCGGTTACAGCTTCCCATTGCACTGCAGTGCATAACTGCCGACGCTTGGCCTCGTTCGGCCGGAATGCCGAAAGTTTGATAGGAAAAACGTTTGGTCAAAGTGCATCTTGATGCTTATATTGGTAGGTGTTATCCTATCTTGAAGCTTATGTAGGTGTTATCCGATTACTCTTCCACACAAGGACCAGTCCTCATTCCTGAGATTTCAGGCCTCTTTGACCATCAAGTCCTTTTAAAGAAAGCTTCCATGACTGGAAAAAGCCGCAACTTCGGAAGTACTCCAGGCGTCAGCCAAGCAAAAAGAACAAGGAACAGGAAGCAAAGACATTCTTTCTCTTCCCTTCTTTCTCTCTCTAATCTACTATCTACCATCTCCACGCAACATTCCCCACAACCCCAAGCCCTCCCCATCTCTTCAGACCTCGCTCCACCAACCCACAAACCCCCCACCCCCTCACCACCACCTCACCCACCCCCTCACCACCACCTCACCCTCCCCCAATCCAACTCCCCATCCCTCAACCACGCCTTCCCACCACCACCCCCCTCTCCAACCAACTCCCCCCACCCCCTCCCCACATCCACCTCAACCCCCCCCACCCCATCCATCCAAGCCCCCCCACCCCCCACGACCCCCGTCACAAGCCCCGAATGCTTAGTCTCCTGCCCCGCGCACCCCGCCCCCGCGACCCCATCATCCGGAACCCACACCCTTGGGGCCCCGCTCATCATGGCGGGCGGAAGATAGGCGTCGGTGTGGGAGGAGAGGTCGGAGGGGATGGGGATGGGGTGGTCGGGGGGGATGAGGGTGCGGAGGGTGGGGTAGGAGGAGTAGATTTCGGGGTGGAGGTAGGAGAGGAGGGGGTGGAGGAGGGTGGGGGTGAGGGGGTGGGGGGGTGAGGGGGGAGGGGAGGGGGGAGGAGGGGGAGGGGAGATTAGGAGGGTGAGGAGGGAGTGGAGGGTTTTGGCGCCGGTGAGGAGGGTGCGGGCGGGGGAGAAGGAGGGGGAGGAGGAAGATGGAGGGGGTTTGTTTGGATGGGAGAGGGGAGGAGTGGCGGCGCTGGCGGCGGCGTTGTCGGCGTTGGCGGTGGAGTGGTCGGTTGAGGAGGATTGCAAGTGCGTCTTGGCCAGGAGTTTGAGGAGAGTGAGGGTGGTTGCGAGGACGCCTTCCGCGCCTTCGACGGCTCTTTCGCGGTTGAGACCAGTGTTTGACGAGGAAGAGGTGGAAGCATCTGTGTCGTAGCCGTCCTCCTCGCTATAGTCGTTCTTCGATTTGCTTTTAGCATCAGGTGATGGCACTTCTCCTTTCCTTGTGCTGGTCCCGCTTGGTACTGGAGTGATTTCAGGGTCGTTGGATGGGTGTGTTTGGTCCTCGATGGGTGATGTATCAGCGAGAGTTGGGAGGGTATCGAAATTGTCAAAGTTCTCCATGCTCTCCTTTGCCGATGGAGTATGCCCGGTCAGGAGCTCCATCTCTTTCTCGGCAGAAAGCGTTCTTGGGAGGCTCTCGAGCAAGGGACCGACTGCTTCGTCAAGAGACATGTGCACGACAGCGGTGACGATGATGCTAATGACCATCATTACGAGCGGACCAAAGGCAAGCCGCAAGCCAAACAGGCCGAGAAGGCATACCTCTGCGAGGTAAAGACCTGTGAGCAATTGCTTGAGCGCCACGACGTAGGACAGCCCTCGCGTGTCGATTTCGGCACCGAAGACGTAGAGGAGGTTGTATTTGTAGACCATGTGTGTGATGGAGCATCCAATGGCCGTGAAACCGAGGATCAGCGGGGCGATCACAGAATAGCTGATTGCTGGGTATATGTCAGTGTGGATATTCGGATTCGACAGGATGGGTTACTGGAAGATTTACCGATGACACCCAGATTGATGAATACAGGGAAGACGCCTCCCCAGCGGACTTTTCTCAGCCTATGCCATCGGGCATATGTGATCTTGGGGTTTCGCGTGAATCGCGACACGAGATGATGCCGAAAGAGGCTGGACAAGTGCAGTATGTTGCTCGCTCCCGAACCCAGACATTGGATGACCACGTAGGATAAGTAGAAATTTGATGCTTTCGGGATACTTTGGGATAGGAGCTCCCTTGCGGAGAGCGGGTCTCTGATAACGTCTGTTATTGAGGCGGAAGCCGAGGACGTGAACGTCGTGACCAGAAACACCTGAAGGACTTGGAATCCAAAGTAGGCGCGTTGCGTGAATAGTTCGGCGAGAGATAGCGAAGGGACGCCCGCGAGTCTTGCAAACACTGATACTTGGTAAGCTTTGAAAGGATGAGGTGGTCAGTGCTACCTACCTCGCATTATTCCCGGAACAATAGACATTAAGAGTGACAGTGCAAGTGCCGGGAGGAGACCAGTCAAGAACCCGACAATGGAGCTGGGCAGCTTATCAATCCAGCTCAGAAAGGGGATGCTCTCCGCGAGGAAGTTAATGTTGCTTAGCATTCCAACAAACGCGCATGGTATCGACCAGAATATGGTCAATAGGGCGGTTGCCGTAAGAACAGAGAATCGCCGGATGATGCGCTCCCACCATCGCATTCGCAAAGAGTACCAGATAATCTCGTACGGACGAATACCAATATACCGCTGCGACATGTGGGAAGGACGATGATGAGCAAGAGCTTGGTAGGCGACCTGAGCCTCGTCTTGGGTGCTGAATTCGATGAAGGCAGCAGGAAGAGGGCTCCCCGAATCTCCTCGGCCAATCCTCTTTCGCACCATTGCTATTTCCCGCGAAAGCTTCTTCAAACGCTTCCTCGTCCATCTGATAGTGTCGACTCGCCGCCCAAAGTTGGCGAGTGGGCGGTGTCTCGGTCGCGCGCTTTGGGGAATCCATTGCGCTGCTATAGATCCTGGGACGTCGAAGGGTGGTCCTTCTGGACCGTAGGCAGTAACGTTGTGCTCCGCTGCAGGCTTGTCATGTGCCCCATTTGCGCTGACGCTTGAGGCTGCCGAGGGACATCCCACCGGACCTTTCTCGAGGTCCGGGGGCGCGATGTCGGGATGGCCGTTCTTTGCAGCCCGCCTCCAAGCGGCGTTGGTCTTAGTGACCAGGGTCATCTCTGCATCTTGCAGGCGCGATGCGGTCTGGTCCCTCTCCCTCACAAGTCGCTCCAGCTCCCATGACGATTTGGGTATCCAGACATTTTTGACCGAGTCGCCGAATACTTTTCGCAGCTTGGCTTCATCCTGGTACTGCTGGGGTATGCAAGTGAAAAGGACGGTTCTGGAGGAAAGGCGGTTGGCGTAAAATGGGCTAAGCAGGTACGCCTGGCGAAGGTTGATCAAGTAAATGCATTCTCTGCACACGGTGTACAGGATAGATCCTGTCTCAAGATTAGCGGACTGAGAGTTTCGGATGCTGGCTTTGCATGCTTGCTCACCAAAGAAGATCCATGCAACGACGGCGTGGACGTAAAACAGCTGTGGATGCGTTACATTCCCGAAGGTCAGACGATCCAACTGTCCACTGGATCCTCCACCGTAGACATGAAGCGGGAACAGAATCGGCCATGTGAGGCAACAGCCCACGATGCAGGTGTTGCGCAAGACCTTCAAGAACCGCAGGAACAAGAAGCCGTCGATGGACGAATGGTTCAGCACGTAGGTGTCGGGAGTGCGCCAGAAGGTCTTGAACCATGTGAACCACGTGGCAGGCAACGCTGGAGTACGTTCGCTTTGAGTACAGTAAGCATAGACCTTGACGCGGCGGAATTTCAAGGGACGTACTAATGATGAAGGCTTGACAAAAAGGTTCGTGGCGCATACACCCGCGAACATTTGGAACGCAAGAAGAGGAATATCGCAACACAAACGCTAGCATAAACAGAGACGGGTATCAAGGTAGTAAACAGAGCCGAAGTGGAGGACGAATTAGAGCCCGAGCCAATCCCCGCTACCGTCGCGGACGAGGAATTGTCCCGCGACGAACCGATGCGGGGGTCGTCATTCTGGTTCTACTCGACAGTCAGCCTGGGACTTCGCGACTGCGGAGCAACGTGTCCTACCACCGAGATATCGCGGGCGAGCAACCAGACGCCATCCATCGGAGGACACGAGCGTGGACTGCAATTGGCATGCCTGGGGCTGCAAGGAGGCTGTTCAAGGACAAATATTTGAGTCGGAGCGGCTAGGAGGCGGATAGGCGATTGCAGTTACCGAGATTTCAAATCCTACACAATCGCACCAACCAGCAGCCGAGGCTGGCCCCGTACACTTCCATCTACGTTTTAGTAAGGCGACGCGAGCCGGACGAGGCAACGCACTGAATATCGAATTGGCACTAACGCCGCTGTGGCTGGCAACGCAGCCCCAGCGCCGTCAACCGGCGCTCAACGGCTTGTCCTATCTGTGCACCAACGCCTCCCTAGTGGTGTAAGTGTGGCAAAGCAAACCGGCTAGCGGACGATACGCCGGTAGTTAATGACCTGCGAAAGAACACAGAAGAGGGTTCCACGTTTGCTCCCCTTGCTTGGCCAGTTCCAACCCTGGCCTTTGTCTCCCTGGCCGTCTGAGTGAACTATCGATTAGGAGATCTTTCCTCATCTTGGGAAATGCACACAGCTGTTCCCACGTGGCCGGGCTACCGATCAGCCACGCTCCACATTTTGTCAGCCGATCTGCAGGGGCCGCCCGAAAGCTGGAAAGTTCATCGCGCGGGTACATGCAGGAAAACGTTTGTGGGCGGTGGGTGCAATGGTGGACACCGCCATCACGTCAGATCACGCACGTCGGCCCCAGCCTCTAGAGCCGATCATGTCTGCATCGACGATGCCAATGGTTTATGCGAGATTTCCCAATTGCCGCTTCAGGTGTCGCCGCACCCAAAGCATCGTATCTCAGAAACTCCTGCTCCTTGGCACTTACGTCGATGCTCTGCGGCGGGAACGGCTACAGATGAGTTGTCCGCTTGTGCTCCGTCCGAGCACTGCGACCTCCTGTCGTCGAGTCTGGTGAGTGGGGTAGCGAAAGGTTTTCAGCTGCCATGTTCCCGAAAAGGATCCAATGAGAATAGGCGGAAGTTGTCCGGAAATTTGTGGCTGAGACCCGCACCGCCACTCCTCGCAAACCCCCAACAGCTGGACTTGACGTACGTGTCCTTCTACTCGTAGCTTCCATTGATGTTGAGTTCATGATCCGGACATCTCAAGGTGTCAACTCAGGAGTTCATCATAGTCCTTCTATCGTCCGCGTTATCTATGGTCTCAGGTGGAACCCACCAAATAGGCGTCTTCGAGGGTTCCAAGAACCATGCGACTATGCAGAGTCTCTCGGCGACGGGGTTGTTCTACTGTTGCTTTGCCAGAGAATCTCAAGGATCAACTGAACACGATAATCCCTATTTTTATTGGATTCGATAAGCTTGAAAAGCCATAAGCTGGAGACCGCAGTCGTGGAGATGAATTTGTCCAATCACGTCCTTTCCCCGTTTCTCTCTGGCTAGTCCACTGACCAGTTCCAATATCACCCAACTGCAACTGGAACATTGTTCTACAACATCTCACTACAATGGCACGCCGCCCGCAATGTAGTCCCTCTTGCCCAACTCGACCCCCTTCGATCTGCAAATTGCATACGCCGTCGTCTCATGGAACCAGAAGTTTGGGAAGATGAACCGCGTGAGGAACTCCTGACCATTGTCAAACTTGAACTCGATCCCTTTGTCTGGCGCGCCTGTGGCCACAAACGAAAGTCAGCACCAATTTAAGAGTGTCAGCGTGATTGATTTCCTCACCCCCAGTCCAGAAACTTATGGGCTTGTCTTCCAAGTCCTCCTTCTTCACAGTACCCAAGTGGTCAATCGTCTTCTGGATGCCCGCCTGGAGGCCTGCGAATGAGGTCTCATCGTCCAGTGTATTGACGCCTGTGAGGAACCTCCAAGAGGGCGTCAATGTCCCGTTCTGGGCCGTATTGACGCACGTGCGGACTTGGAAGGGGAGAGGGTGCATGTCGGGCGCCAAGCGGCCCTCAATCAGTTCGGAATGAGGCTTCGAGTTTTCATCGCACCACTTCTCGGCCTGCAAGAATGTCAGAGCACTTGTCAGATTGAGGAAAGAAGGAAATGGCGGAAGCTGTGAAAGAACATGATCGTTGGGTATGTTTGGTGAAACAATCAAGCAACAAGACACTGAAGATGCGAAGGCTTGCAGAGACAACAATTCCAACATCATTAAAAAACTTGGATTTCCTCATTCCAGCAACTGCTCTCTGGAAACGCTGACGTACCTTCGCAAGGAATGCGGAAAGATTTTTGAGCTGGCGGATGTAGACGGGAATGGTGATATCGTAAAGCGAGATAGACATGTTGAGAGATGAAGCGTCGTGGCAGGATATTGATTGCGGTTGCCTTTTCAAGTTGTAGAGGGAGGGCGTCTTGGGTTTTGGATGCTAAAGCCAGCTGCCTGGAGCTCGAGATCCTTTTAAGATCCTGCTCCATCACATTGATCCACTGTCATTCGTCCGTTTCTTGCGCTTACTACGTAGTAGACGGACTACCCTTCGGCATAGTTGTCGCAGGATTGTCCGAACTCCGGGCCTCTAAAATAGCTCTGCTTTCTAACAGCGCAACAGATGAAGTAGTGCAAGCTTTCGAAACGGGAGGCGGCTGATCTACGTAACACGCAGCCAATCATCGCGCATCCCGTACGCCACACCTTGGATACCCCGTCTGACGGGTTTAAGACACCTAATGCAGGTGTCAGCAGCAGGGGGCGCGATGACTCACCGCTTACAAAACTCGTGCTCGGCGACCTCGGGCCCGTTCGTCGGCCTTCTTTATCTCCGCACGTCTTTGTTGATCTCTCCCAAGACAGCCAAGGGTTGATTCCCTGTCAGCTTACTATCATTTGTGCATTGATCTATGAAGGTCCACATCAGGTATGCGAAAATATTGAAGTTGGTCGGGTTGCAGCATAACCGAATTCCGCATTGATTCCGAAAGTACATCCGATGCTGAATCAATACAAGCAGTGGATCCTTCGACGCAGGAAAGGTCTATTGGAAATTCCATCTCTCCTCCGGACCAACTCATATTCCCGGGCTCTCTCTGGCCTAAGGCAGAGAGTATGAATGGAAACGTGAAACGTGTGGTATCTATCGAAAATCCTGTCCAAAAACACACGACATAGGCTCAAGCTCCAACCCGAAGTCCTTCAGAGTCAGAGTTCATCCAAGCGCTATCCTCTAAATTCGTGAAACCTCGGCTGTTTCACCTGCGCCTTTGGAACGACGCTCAAGTCGCGACCACCCTGAAAATTGTCGATGAACCTTTCCCCTGGGTTTTGAGTCCGCAAAATATCCAAGAGATTGTAAGGCTCGTTCCAAGCGAAGATTCTCTCACCGTTGACTCGTGGATGGATGGCTACCGCTACGTGGAGTTTTGCATCTTCCTAAACATCAATGTAATGCTCTGTACGCAGCGTTAGAAATTTGCGTGTGGAACAGGAGTAGACCGTCAAGGCGTAGCTTCCGTGGCCGATCCCCGCAATCTGTTGCACGTTTTTGTCCTTCCACAGGCAGTCAATGATTGAAGAGGTGGCAGCATGACCCTGGATGACTAAGTCGAGACTCTTGCCGAAGCTGCAGCTGCGAACTACTGCGAACATCAGATACGAATGCCAGCCAAGCGCTGCGACACTCACCCGTACTCACAACAAGGTCTCGTCTCCGGTCCTGCCCTTCATTGTAGAAGCTCCACTCTCCCTCTGTCAGCGCCTTGCTGGCCGCGTAAACATGTCCAGCTCTTTCTGCAAGGTATGGAGGATCCACCCATTCCACTAGTATCGAGTCTTCGTTCCATGCATCCTCTGACACGACGATTCCTTTGACACCTGGCTTTGACGAGTCTGCCGCCGATGGACAAGAGGTGAGGACGTAGCGTTTCACGGTCGGTTCTCTATTGGCGGATTTCAGAGCGTTGACGGCTCCAGCAACGGCTCCAGCTATGACCTTGTTCAGGTCAGGGTCGAGTGACACATTGCAGGCGATGTGAACAACAGCCGATATCCCTATCCTTCCGCCAGTGGCAAGCTGGAGACCGTTGTGCGGCTCGGAATAGAGTGCGCACCCTTCACAACGGCGTCAAAAGCCCCTTCTTCAGCCATGTTCGGAACAGCGACCAACTCGAACTTGCCCGGTCCCGATGTATCTTCGAAGAGCTTGATGATCCAAGCATTGCGCTTGGTTTCGCGTACCGTCCCACGGACTATGGAGCCGAGGTGATGGAATTCATCGGCCACATGGGATCTAATGAAGCCGTTGACACTAGTGGTGAGGATCTTCGAGCCTTTGGGATGACAGGATTGTTGACAATGGTATTCATGATGATGTTTGCGCTGGAAAAGGTTGGAATGGTAAACCTAAGAGACTGCGCTTAATAGAGTATTTTAATCCGTAAGCGGTAGGCAGAGGCGGTAATTACCCCTGCTCTCAACTTTTGGTAGCTACCTCCATGGTGAGTTGGCCCGGAAGTGTAACCTAGCAAGCCGACCCGTGCTCGCTCTACGAACTGTCCGATGCCGAGGTATATGCACCGAGATTACAAATGATGGGTCCGTCGTCCGTCACCGTAAGTGTCTGACCCACCGCCAAGACGAAACTATCTCGCACGCTGCATTTTACTCAGTCATTCAAAGGAATTGTTGCCATTTGCACTAGAGCTTCTCGTTCACGCACTGGTGGACTGTTAAAACAAATTTACCTGCGACCTCTGTTGCTCGTGTCATAGCGGCGAGGATGAGGGCGAGATAGTCGGGCTCCTCTCGTCGTCCGACACATCGTCACCTGGTATGGAGATTGTTTCAACTGATAGGAAGAGAGCTTTACCGGCCAACTGGAGGGCTTCGGCAGAATCGAGTAAGCTGGGTAGAATTAAGTAACACTAATACAATTGCACCCGTGGATGAGCCGAACCCTCATGTCTCCAATCACGCCACGGCAGGCTCGCTACCACGTCGTTTCCGCTACGTAGCTTCGGCCCTCCACTTTGCTGAGGATGAATAACTTTATTCGGGCAGCTTTAAGGCTGTGCATAGATAGAGAGAGGTCAGTGCGTATGCCATTGGGACATCGTATGCGCGCTTCCTACGGATGACAGAAAAAATTGTTCTGGTCAGGTATCAATGACTGAGACAGATAGTGAACAGTATCAGAACAATTAAGAAGTAATTACAGTCTAGGCCCTGATGATGCTGCGTGGTCTTACAGTGGTTACCAGTAAGAGAATCCGAATACGGAACACGAGCTGGCTCAAAGGGGCCAGAACGGCAGAACTTAGTTTGAAATCTTCAGTATCAATCAAGATCTTAGCCGCCGGGACAAAAACCCTACTGTTTGATCGGTTTCCGAGAGAAGCTTCGCAAATAGAGCACCGGGTATCGGTTATCGGCTATGACCTGCTATACTTATTTCTAGCTACGGATCGCAACAATGACAGCCGAGGCATAGGCTCTCGTACGCGTTATGCATATACTCGAACATAACCTCTATCGACAATTCGGCCACGCGGTCGTGGCGGTCGTGTTGGCAGCCCTGATCTGCACTCTGACATACCTCGTCAGCAGCACAAAGGCCACCCTTTTGGCCCGGCGCAATGCTACCGCAAAAGAGCCATCGGTGGTGCCCTACTGGCTGCCGGGGATTGGGAACTTGGTGCCGTGGATGCGCAACACCCATGGCTATGTGACCCGGCTGGCGTAAGTAAGCTCATCTTCTATTCCACTCAGCGGACTGACGAGCAATCCAGAGAGCGATACGGACGCAAGCCGTTTCGCTTGAGACTTGCAAACCAGAAGATGTACTGTGTTTCTTCCCCGAGAGACATTGCAGAGTTTTTCAAGGCTGGCTGGACCGAGACCAGCCTTGCAACTACCATGATGGTAATGGACCACGTTGCAGGCGCGCCCAAATCCATGCTGCAGGGTGTGTTTGGCAATGATGACTCTGGGATCAGCTCCAGGCCGTTTCCAGGCTCGAATGTGCCGCCTGAAAAGAGGTTTTACCATCTTCACCACCGGCTCGTTGTCGCACAGATGTCTGGCCGCAGACTGCAGGGCATGACCGTGCGCTTCACAGAGAGCTTGGAACGCCAGCTCCGCACCCTTGACAACGGCAGCAAGGAATGGATGCACATCCCCGACCTACACCACTGGCTGAGCAGCATCATATTCAGGGCGTCGGCCGAGTCCATATTCGGGACGCAGATCTTCAACGTGAATCCCACCCTCGCGGAGGACTTCCGCGCCTTCTTCCAAGCCACGCCGACTCTCGTTCAGGGGCTTCCCAGGTTCATGGCCCCAAAAGCGTACGAGGCGAGGGCCAAAATGCTATCCAATCTCAAGAAATGGAACAAGGCTGCGCAAAGTCATCTGCCGCTCAGCTCTGCCGGACCAGAGTGGGACGAATGGTGGGGCTGCGAATTTGTCAAGAAAAGAAAGGAACTTTATATCACAATGGGCGGTATGGATGAAGATGTCATGGCCTCGGGCGACTTGATTCTGCTCTTCGTGTACGCCCCTCTCCCTCCCTGGGCTCTATTAAATCTGACTGGCGCGTAGTACCAACGTGAACATAGTCCCTGCCGTTACTTGGATGATCATCCACATCCTACGCACGCCTTCCTTGCTTCCCCGCGCCCTCCACGAAGTCGACGCAGCTTTTCACAACGAACAACTGGATATGAACAAGGTCTGCAACTCGGCTTTGCTGCAGTCCATCTACGCAGAGACGCTCCGACTACATACCACCAACATGCTCTCCCGCTACATCCACACGGACGAGCAGCCACTGAAGGGATGGAAATTCCCGAAGAAAGCTATGGTTCTCCTCCTCGGAAATGTAACGGCGTTTGATGAAAACGTGTGGAACACCGGTACCAGAGAGCACCCACATCCGGTGGAGGAATTTTGGCCGGAAAGGTTTCTCGTCTACCCTGGCGATGAAGCCAGCGGTCCCTCGCGGATCCCTTCTGCGGAAGCTCCGTCGGCGACCGAGTCCAACGGACCATCATTTTCTATGGCTGGCCTCACGGGAGCATGGGTCCCGTACGGAGGTGGCGAGACCATGTGTCCCGGGCGCAACTTCGCCAAGCAAGAAATGATTGGTTCTTTTGCCCTGCTGAACAGGGCGCTGGAGCTGGAACTGACGGGGGCAGATAATGTCACATATGAGGGAGACAAGGCATTCTTTCTCTTCGGAACGATGCCTCCTAAGGGGCGGATACCAGCAAGATTTCGTAGGAGGCATCTGCCCTAGGGTCCAGTAGTTACTTCTCTTTGAGCTAAAAATTCGAATAGATCCACTATCATACATGTTGTAATTCTCTCTCTTGATAGAATCATTCCAAATAAAAATATATCGGGGCCATACGCTTGTACACTTCCATGTTGTTTGCCCTTTTCGATATTGGCACTGTTATGGTAGTGACGATAGTGGTATTAGGCAAGACAGGAGCCGGGGGGTTGCACCTGTTACATAGCCGTCTCCTTAGGCTTCTCTTCTAAAACAATACAACTTCTGCGTCATTCACCTATTCACATATACGGCTCCAACAGGCACATCGAAAATCCGATCACGGCGGCATCCACGGCCCCTGGTGTCCTCATAATCTCCATGCTGCTGTGTACGAACGAGCTCCTTCCTACAATATGAGATACAGCTTAGGTATTGGCTGTTGGTAATCGCACCGAGAGTCAATCTTATTCGCACCTGGACTTCTATGCACGCCGGCATCGGTCTCGCTTTCGTGTCTACCTAATTCGCCGAGAACGCCGAGACCACCTCTCTTGGACTTTGTCCCCCCGGCCCACTCAGGACGGATGGGCCTCCTAGGCAGTCCTTAGGCGGACAAGAGCCAGTGGGTAGAGCCTTAGGAGCTTTGGCAGCCTGGAGCTGTGACCTGGAGCCGCAGCCTGGGGCCGGCAGCGCTGGTTTCGCTGGATGGATACTGAATTGCCTCTGGGGATATTATGAGAAGTTACGCGGTGTTTAGCTGCTATTCTCTAATTTCCTAGCAGGAAGGACACCGCCGATATTGGAGACACTATGTGCGAATAAGATTGACCCCAGGTGCGATTACCAACAGCCTACGTATTTGACCATCTTGTAAGACTCTTCTACTTGATATATTCTTCTTTACCACCCGCAGGCTCCTTGGTCTTGATATAAGACTTGCCGTTTCGGGCCTGCTTTACGGGCGTACATGAATAGAGAAAAGACAATGCATATGCCATTGGACTGTCAATCACAAACAATAGCGCCCAATTACTAGTGCCGGAAAACCCCTACAAGTGTAAGGAAAACACCTACTATCGTATGACACCCACAAGTTCCCCGTAGATCCTACCATCGGCTAAACTCGGCAACTTACCGAGGATGGCAAAGATGACTGATCTAATCGGTTATTGATGACTGAGACAGAGCAAGATGAATGTTGCACGCTTAGGTAGGAATTGAGATCGACACTAACTGGATTTGGACCGCCGTCATCTCAATAGTTTTGTGCGGCTAAATTAAGATACAGAAGATGGATGGACAAGGGAACCCCACTGCATTACTAATCTGCTTATCGGACTTCATACTACTTTTGTATTGAAGGTTCTGCCTTCGCGTAAATAAAAGCCACCACCACCAAAAAGTCAATTGCTCGTATTTAAATTCAGTCTCCCAAGCTATATAATACGGGACAGTCTCTCCCCTCATTTATAGTACAAAATTCCCCTTAGTATCACGGAAAAGCAGGTAATTAGTAAACTCCCTGTATTTTCCTAAAAGTGTATCACTGACCACCGCATTCTAGTCACGATGAAGTTTCAAGTCTATGAGAAGCCAAGCCAGTGGATGACCGAGACCGAGCTGGCAGGACTCCGTGGCACATTGATGGAAATTGCAACAACATGCTTGCATCCAGTCCCGAACTATCAGTGTCTCAGCTCCGAGCCCCATGCTCTTGACGATAAGATTATCGTGGTAGCGTACGACGACAGCCAAGCGAGAAATTGTGCGGTTGCGTTTTCATCCACGCTCTTTCTCCGCATTCCTGGGGTATCCGAGCCAGTGTTGCATACAGGACTCACTGTTGTCACACCATCTCGTAGACGCGGTAGCCTGGTCATGCAAATGTTTGCCCATCTTGCCGTCAAGATTCTTCCGGCTTGTCCGCAAGGCCTGTGGGTGACCTGTCTTGCTGAGGTCCTTTCGAGCTTGGGGCATGTTACTCAATTTCTCGAGCATGTCTTCCCATCTCCAGGGAATCCTGGTCCATCGGCAAAGCAAATGCGCATCGCTCAGGAAGTCAGCCAACGCTTCCGACCACAACTATTGATATCGACGTCAGCTCTGTTTGATGAACAGAAATTTGTTTTTCGTGGCTCGAATGACTGGGACGCGGCATTTTGCTTCAAAAAAGATCTAAACGACGAACGATACTGGCACAGAGATCATGAGATCAACAACTTCTTCCGGGATTCCTTGCGGCCCGGAAGCGGAGATGAGATTCTACAGATCGGATTCTGTTCTCCAGAGAGAGGCAACATGATGATCGAAACGTTTCGAGCATTTCAGCAACTCAGCGCTTCGAAGCTGTGAATGCTAGTAGGAAAACCTCAGATCAGATCTTCACGTACGTGCTGGATACCATTTTCCCACTCATTCCCTCTCTTCTACAGTCCCATGTGACTGGAAGTCGGCACTTTTGGCATGATCGAGAACAAACTTCACGGTTGTCATGACTCTGTAATGTATGCTATCAAGTTGTATCATGACTGTACTGATTATGGACCCTTACAGATTCTTTTACATTATTGGCATTGATCAACTCGGGTGAGAATTTAATGTGGGCTATAGAGCAGTTATATTTGGTTTTGCATTGCTTTCTAGTCACTGTAGTGTTACGGTACAGCAAGGAATGTCCTCAGACCCATGTGTTTGGTAAAAAAGACTTACGTCCGTGGCCTCATACAGACACATTCGGCAACAGTGATCTAACTTCGACGTTTCAAGTAATACTTACTGAGCACTAAGATGACAACATTGGAGCCAGAGGAGTGGCTCGAGATTTTCAGGGCTGACGCGTTTCATTCCTCTTTCCAGTGTTTTAAACACAGCTAAGTAATGGACAACCCACACTTCTCATACATCTTGCTTCTGCCATCCTGTAGAGGTATCTCTCAATTAACTTGTTCAAAGGAATCAAAACCCTTTGTTGATTATTTGACGCTCGGGTCCACTATGCCGAGATCTCCGCATTCAATCCCAACCAAATATGACATCAAACAACGCAGAGTAAGCATAGGTTAATATCGAGCGCCGATCATATCCTGCCTTGCCAAGCACCACGTTTTGCCCCTCTGCAATAGATGGCTGAGTGAGCATGGCCGACCGGGGTTTCGTTGGTGATCATATCATCCAAGTTCTTACTGGTTCACGGCAGGTGGCCGAGCGGGGTCTTGGATTGCCTCCTACCACACCTGCGGGCCAACGAATATCATAAATATTGCCACTGCATCTGCTCCTCGATAGGCCTACTACACGGATCCATACATCCTTCCACTATGGCACAAACCGGTGCAGACCCACCGTACAAACCTGACCCTGCAGACATCTCATTGTCCAACCGCAAGCCAGGGGATCCTGCCAGGATCATTTTCAAGAACGTCATCATCATCGACTCCACTGGGCGAGACCCGTACCCTGGCGATGTCCTCATTGAAGGCGAGCGGATCAAAGAGGTGGGCGTAGTCAACCCCCCACACGAAGGGGAAAACACCCTGGTAATCGACGGTCAAGGCAAGAAGACACTGATGTCCGGCCTCTGCGATTCCCACACCCATCTGAGTTACAACGACGCCCCGACACTGGACGCCCTGACAGGCCTACCGGTGGAAGAGCACGTCCTCCACACCGCAAACTCAGCTAAAACATACCTCAACTGCGGCTACACCATGTGCTTTGGCGCGGCGTCAGCGCGGCCACGTCTGGATGTCTCGGTCAAGGGCGCGATCAAGGCCGGCATGGTCCCCGGCCCGCGCACCCTGGCGAACGGGCAGGAGATCGCGCGGACTTGTGGCGCAATCGTTCCGGTAATCACGCGCTACGCAGATGGCGTCGAACAGATGCGCGAGGCGGTGCGCGAGCTCGTCGCGCTCGGCGTCGACAACGTCAAGCTCAGCATGACGGGCGACGACATCACGGACCTGCCGAGCGAGGAGACGTACTTCACGCTTGAAGAGACAGTCGCCGCTGTTGAGGAGGCCCACGGTAGTGGAAAGCGCGTCTGCGCGCACGCCCGGAGTGCCGCGTCCGTCAAGATGTGTTGCGAGGCGGGTGTTGACGTGATATACCACGCCGATTTTGTGGACGAGGAGGGTCTGGGCATGCTTGAGGCGCGGAGGGACCGCGTGTTTGTTGCGCCGGCCATCAATCTGCCGCTGACGAGCTGCACCGGCGAAGCAGCGGCCTTTGGATTCACGCCAGAAGTTGCGGCCAAGAAAGGCTTGTTGCACCAGGTGGACTCGACTTGCAAGAGCATGAATGAGATGCGCAAGCGCGGCATCCGTGTGCTTCCGGGCGGTGACTATGGGTTTGGATGGGCGGTGCATGGGACGTACGCGCGCGATCTGATGCACTTTGTCAACCTGTTTGGCTACACGCCCATGGAAAGCATCGTCGCATCCACGGCGCTTGGTGGCGAGATCATGGGCCATCCGGACGTTCTAGGTAAGGTTCAGCCCGACTACTACGCAGACGTCATTCTCGTCGACGGTAATCCAGTTGAGGACATATCGATCCTCCAAGACAAGGAGAGACTTCACGCCATTGTCATCAATGGGCATGTCCATAAGCACATTGAGCCCAAGGTGCAGCCCAAGTATACGTCCTTTCCAATTGTGAAAAGAGTGTCTTCGGGGTTCGCGGCGGTGGAACCTGTATCAGACTCGTTTACTGCAACCACTCTGAATGATGGCATGAACGGGATGAAGGTCGGAACTGAGAAAATGAGAAAGCTGAAGGAAGTTGCTTAAGCAAATATGTATTACTACTTTTTCATTGGCGCCTACTAATTTGACTACCCCTTTCCTTATTTTGACTACACCTTTTCTTTATTTTGACTACCCCTCTTAAAGTACCTGATTTGGCAACAGGCGTACGTATAACCATGCCCTTCGATAACGCCCTTCAATCACCTCATTCATTTACCATACTCACCACACTCGCTTATCACACTCACTCACTAGAATCACTCACCATACACACTCACCACACTCACGCAATATACTCACGTACCATACTCACGCACCACACTTAAGCACTACACTCACGCACTATACTTACAATAATTGCTTACTGCTTATCTGTTTCTTTAGGAAGTAGAACTTAGCCTACTTAGCCGATATCGCGTATAAAGCTGGTTATATAGAAGGGGTCGTCAAAATAGTGAAAAGGTGTAGTCAAATTAAGGAAAGGGGTAGTCAAATTAGTAGAGGCCTTTTCATTTCATTGTTCAGTTTTACGATCCGTGGTTGCACATTCCTCGTTGGCATAATCAAGAGACTTAAGTCACACCCTCTGTCTAATAATACAGTACCATAATGAATAACCCACTATGTCAATGCCCATACTCTTCAACCAACACAGAGTTGACAATTAAAACCCAAAGATGGGGCCTGGTAGGTGAAAAAGTCAAAGCCACGCAGTTCCCGAATTTTGTGATCATTCAGTCGTTTCTACGTAAGACATAACCTCATTCCCGAACAAATTTCACGGGGTGGAGTCCCTCAAAACCATCTGTTTTTGCCGCAACACGCTTGAGTAGAGTGATGCCTTACTAGTTGGTTTGTTGCAATTTACGTTGAAGCACTCTGTTTAGCGATACAAGTCGCTGTCTCAATGGGCCTGGAGTGGAGATCAACATTGACGCCACGAACTTTATTACGGCATACGTGACACAGATACTCATAACAAATATCTTATCCACTCAGCGATGTGGTGGTCTGGGTATGATTGATGCTGTTGCGGAGTTCAGGCACAATAAGCGGCGCTAAAGGCCTCTAAGAGCATCGAGCTGTGGCTCAATGAGGCGACGAAATACCCCGTGCCGTATCATTGCAGGCTAGAGTGGATCCCAAGTCTCGATTGATGGCACTCCATCCAATATTGAAGGCGCGAATGATGGAAAGCAATATCCGTCGCCGTCCTTTGATGCCATGTGCGCAGTTACCCGGCGATGTGGGACCGTGCGCCAAAACCTTTTCCGGCGCTGCCCACCTGCCCCTTTCTCCTCACGCACCCGCCTGACCCATCGATCAAGCCTCATCCATACCACCAGCTCTTCTGCCTACTTCCCGTGCCTCGAGCATCGCGCCGTTGCCGTGTCGGCGCTTTCGAGCAATAAGAGCCGGGATCAGTCCAAAAATGGCCGTGCTTCCAGGCTACCACGACGCCACCCGCGGCGCCGCAACGATCCTGCGCGCTGTTCTGGCCGCGGTACAAAAAGCTGCGCGCCTCTCCTTTTCCTTCCTCTTTCTCGCGGTCAATCTCCTCTGTCATCTCGTCTGCAAACACGAGTGCGCGCAATCAATTGCTCCCACCGAGTCTGGGCCCGAGCTGCACCGCGCGCTCTTCTTCAGTCGCGCTCACGCCTGCGCACTGCTTTGACACGGCCTCACGTGAGGACGCGCCACCGCCCCAGTCCCGACTGCACAGCTTCCGACTACCCGCTCAAGCGTAGCGACAATCCACGCCTGCACTCCAACCCTCATTCGCACCAGCACCTTTCCTCCCGGCTCATCCACAGCGACTTCTGATCTCCTACGACAACACCCATCTACTCCCCAAACCTCCACAATGACGACTCCCCCACCCCCACCCCCAGGCGGCGGCCCACAAGCACCACCACCACCCATCCCCACCCCCCGCCTCCTCCCCTGGACCGCCACCACCTCCCAAACCCTCCACGTCACCAACCCCACCGCCTACGACTCAGCCATGGGCTACGGCACCCCGCGCGTCTACTGGGCCTTCCCCTCCTCCGCCGCCGCCGCACTATCCCCCTCTTCCTCTATCCCCACCATCTCTACCGCTACCCCCCTTTCCCCAAAGAAAGACCCCTTCTATCTCCCTGGGAACTACGAGGCGGACGCCGGGCTTGAGTATGGGAGTTTGGTGGGGGGGTTTTTGGAGTTTGCTTGTGGTGGGACGGAGGGGTTCTTGCCTGGAGGGGAGAAGAGCGGGGTGGAAGGGCCGGTTGTGTGGTTAAGGGATGAGGAGGAGGTGAGGGGGGTATGGCGGGGGGAGGGGTTTGAGGGGAGGGTGAGGGGGTTGTTTGAGGAGGTGGTGGGGAGGGAGGATGTGGTGCTGCATCGGGCGGTTAGGGGGCTGAAGATGAAGGTATGTATTTCTTTTTTTTTTGGTGTTGGCGTTTTTTGGGCGAGTGTGTGTTGCTAAGGGCGGTTTTCCCGTGTGTGTGTAGATCTGGTCGGGTGTGGCACCCATGTCGGTGCAGCGCTGGGAGAGGCGGAGGCTGAGCTCGCCGGATTACGAGTACGAGGCTATTGAGTTTTTGGCCAAGGTGCTGGCTGTGTTTCAGTACCTCAACGAGCCGCGGGTGCAGGAGGTGATGCGGAAGCTGTACAACGGGGTTACTGAAGAGCTTGGGCGGTTCTCGGCTGCGGTGAACGGGGCTAGGCGCAAGAGCGGCGAGCCCGAGGTACCGCTCATGCGGCTGTGGGACGAGTATACGAAGTCAGTGTGTCGCTCAGACCAAACGGAGATTACGGTTGCTGATGGCAAGCAGGGCGCTTTTCGTGGAAACCTCTATACGCGCGCACGCCTGGACCATCGGTCGCCTCAACGCCATCCGCGAGGCCCAAAAGAACAACTTCGACATGTTTAAAGCCCAGAACCCCACCCCCGACGCCGAGAACACCAAAATCCTGAAACGCCTCTCGCGCTTGCTCGAAATCGAGGGCGACGTCGACTTCCTCTTCCGCATCTCCCGGTACGGCTTCACCAAGGCTTCCTCCTCCAGCGCTACTCTATCGTCCGGTATTTCGAGAGAAAAGTTCGCCGAAGAGCAAGCTAAGTTGCGGGACTTCAACAAGCAAGGGTGGGAAATTTTTGCCAGCGGTGTCACCCAAATGAGGTACGCGATGGGGATTGGACCGTTTCCAGAGCAGCTGGAGATATTCATGCTCATCAATGACGGGGCGGATGCAAATAAAGGTCTGAGAGGGAAGGATCCGAAGAAGCGCCATTCATTATATGGTCCAGCCCCTCGGGATGAGAAACCGGAACCGTGGGTACAGAAGATGATGACCAGGCTTGGACTTGAAGGGAGAGACTCGAGCACTGATACGGAGAAAAGCTTTGGATTTGCTGTCTACAGATGGAAGGAGTATGAGGGAGTCCAATGGGAGAAGTTGGAGGAGGCGATTACGAAAGATGTCATGAACTGGGGAGAGAAAACGGTTGGAGCGGACAAGATCAAGGCGAAGGCAAAGCTGCAGTGGATCGAAATGGCAGGTGGGGATGTCGAGAACTATCGAACGTGAGTCTCACCCAGTCCGCGTCTTACCTTACCTCAGCACATACACCCAGCATCCCTCCCCTTCTGCCCGATCCATTGCTCCGAGCCAGTAACATCCACATTTGCTAAATTGCATGCAGGCACTTCAAGTGTCTCCGCGACAGCGGACAGCTGGACTCAGGCATCCGCAACGACGTGTTCCTGGTCATCGACCCGCACGCAGCCAATGCATGGTTCCCGCAGCACCTCCCACCGCACGTACCACAGGCGTACGTGGAGCGCCATCGCACCGAGGGCTACACGGGTATCCTCACCATGGCCAGCACCAACAGCACCGCGCTTGCCGCAATCCCCACGGACTTCGAGCCATGGGTGCTGGCCGTCGACCCGGACTTTACGCAGCCACCCTCCACCGCCGCCGCCGCCGCCACCAAGCCTCCCTTCCCCGGCTGGGTGCGCATGCAGTCGTCACTAGTGTTCGAGGATATCTACGCCATGGCGGAGAGCGGCGCGCTGCAGCTGGAGGAGCTGTGGAAGATGGCGGCGTCGCATCCGTGCGGGGTGTACACGGGCGTGGTGACGGAGGTCGAGAGGCGGCGGTTCAGCGAGTGGAGCGAGCTGCGCAACAGGGCCATCAAGTGGGTGCTGGATCGGCCGGACGCGTTGTTCTATGCGAGGAGGTAGAGGCGGGTGGTGGCGGACGCTGGCGGTGGTGAGACAGCAGTCCGCGGTCGGCGCGGCGTGAGGGGTGCTGCGCAGGGCTAGGACGGCACAGTGAGGTGGTGATGGCGGTCGAGATGCGTGGAGAGCGAGCGCGGGGCTTTGGGAGCTCCGAAATCGTCATCGGCGGGGGCGCGATTCGCAGGGAATAAGAGGCGGAAATAGCGCGAGTCAGGCGTGTCAGGCCCGGTATCGGCTCGTGCGCGCGCTGGCGTCACTGCGCAGCGCATCACGGCCGCTCCGTCTCCACCCTCCATCGCACGCTCCTGCGACGCCAGACCGCGAGAGAAGATGTAAAAGCTCTTGAACCGCCCGGCGAGCGCCCCTCCTGCGCAGCTGACATCCAAGTCCCTCCCGCACGGCCGCCATGTCGTTCAACACCGCCGCCACCAAGCTCCGCCAGACGCTCGAGCAGGGCCAGGACATCATCGTCGCCCCCGGCGTCCACGATGGCTTCTCCGCCCGCATTGCCCTGCAGGTTGGCTTCGACTGCCTGTACATGGTGCACGCCGGTCCCCTCCAGCTCCCCGACGCATCCAATGGCTGACAACTCCCCGCAGACGGGCGCCGGCACCACCGCCTCGCGCCTGGGCCACGCCGACCTGGGCATCGCGACGCAGTCGGACATGGTGGCGCACAGCTCGATGATCGCCTCGCTCGACCCCTCGACCCCGCTCATCGCCGACGCCGACACGGGCTACGGCGGGCCCATCATGGTCGCCCGCACCGTCGAAATGTACACGCGCGGCGGCGTGGCGGGCATGCACATCGAGGACCAGGTGCAGACCAAGCGCTGCGGCCACCTGGCCGGCAAGGAGCTGGTCGACCGCGACGTCTACACCACGCGCATCCGCGCTGCGCGCGAGGCCCGCCGCAAAATCGGCAGCGACATCGTCCTCATCGCCCGCACCGACGCCCTGCAGGGCTACGGCTACGACGAGGCCGTCGCCCGCCTGAAGGCTGCGCGTGATGCCGGCGCCGACTGCGGCTTCCTCGAGGGCGTCACCGACAAGGACATGGCTCGCCGCGTCGTGCAGGACTTGGCGCCGTGGCCCATGCTGCTGAACATGGTCGAGCACGGCGCCACGCCCACCATCTCCGTCGACGAGGCCCGCGAGATGGGCTACCGCATCGTCATCTTCCCCTTCGCCAGTGTCGCCCCGGCTTACGTCGCTGTCAAGGAGAGTTTTGAGAACTTGAAGAAGACGGGCGTCCTTGGTGCGCCCGAGTACTTCACACCCAAGTTTTTCTTCCAGGTGAACGGCCTGGACGAGAGTATGGCTCTGGATGCGGCGGCGGGCGGCAAGGCGTTTGGGGCGATGGGTGCGTAGGATTTTTTTTTTCTCTCTGTCTTGACGCAAGGCTTTGTTTGTGCATGCGGTCGTATCGGAATCGATCCGATCTTATTTTTACGTCGGAATGTCTTTGTTCTGCAAGATTGATTGAATGTCGATTAGTTGGATGCCTTACGTCTTGAGCATTGATGCCTGCATAGGCAGTCTGCTTTTTCCAAAAGTCTAAATGATCCGACGCAGCCTCACATCCTCCGCTCTGCGGATTTCACTTTTCCAGACCTATCTTGGGCATAATCTCAGTCGTCGGGCGCCGGCAAGCAGAGCACGGAAATGAGGTTCTGACGGCCCGCGCAGCTGGATGCTCGTCCAATCGACAGCCCTGCTGGACGCCCTACTCGGGCGCGGCGTCTCCCCACACGGCTGGCTGACTCCCGCTCCGGTCCGGCGGCTGTCATCCTGCGGGCGGCACTCCTACACGCTACCCTCGTCGCAAACTCTACCGACTTCAAGCTCGACCTCTTCAACTTAATACGTACTTTGTGATGACCGTTTCCTTGGCTTCCCGACTGGATACTAGGGTACAGCCGAACCTCCCGGCTCGAGCCGGCATACATGCTCCCGATGCACTGCGCCTCTGTTCAACCCACCTGCAGGCCAGGACCGTCCTCATGACAGCGGATTTTTGCCCGCTAGCTCGCGTCACCAAGCCCCACAGATCGGCATCGCCTTCAGCTAGCAGCTCCCGTACAGTGCCGCTTTCACAGATCCTGCCTACTCAAGCAACCGTTGCGTGGGGCCACGCGCCAATCGTGTGAGCTCGGATGTAGGCCATCGGTCTCGAAACCTGCTTGTGCCCTCGGGATGCGAACTGTACACCATCACAACCTCAAGCACGCTGGCGGAAGTCTGCACCTGAGGCTCTCTCCGCCTCTTCTCAAGCTCCCTGCTTCCCTTGAACATCGCTCCCACGTCATGATATTCTGTGCTTCCATCCTGCTGGCCCTATGCGCGGCGCTGCTGCTCGGTCCTAGTCGTGCTGCTTCCTTTGCATTTCCGCCACGGCCGGGAAGCCCGAAAGCTTCCATAGCCGACGGCATCATCGTCGGCACGACTACCACGCTCCCATCCGCCCCAACGGCTACCGTGAACAAATTTCTCGGTATCCCGTTTGCTGCCTCGCCTCCGCGCCGGTTCTCGCCTCCGACGGATCCCAGGCCGTGGAGCGGGCCGCTGAACGCCACCGAGTATAAGCCGTCTTGCATACAGCAGTTCAATAGTATTACTCGCCAACTAAAGCAGAGCTTGGTACCTTTTGCTGATCATGCCCCGCAGGTCCTGACTCGAGACGGATATTCAATAGCGAGAACCCGCCGGAGAGCGAGGATTGTCTCTATTTGAATGTCTTTGCTCCCTCCTCCAAGCCTCGAGATGGTGGCCGGCCGGTCATGTTCTGGATCTTTGGTGGCAACTTCCAGTTCGGCACCGCGCGCCTGGCTGCTTATGATGGCTCCTCTTTCGCGGCAAACCAGGATGTGGTTATCGTGACGATCAATTATCGAACGAATGGTAGGACATCCAGGCAACAACGAAAAGATCTGGACTTACGCATAAACCATAGTGTTCGGCTTCGCAACCTCCCCACACATTCCTCTCGACCAACGGAATCTTGGCTTCCTCGATCAACGCAAAGCTCTCTCCTGGGTCAACAAGAACATCCACGCCTTCGGGGGAGACCCCTCCAAAGTCACCATCTTCGGCGAATCAGCGGGCGGCTACTCCGTCAAGCAGCTCTTCGCCCTACCCCCCAAACCCGCACAATTCCGCGCCGCCATCATCCAAAGCCAAGGCCAAAGCAACGCCGGCACAGGCGAAGACGACTGGGCCACACTATCCGGCGAACTCAGCTGCAACACCACCACCAGCCCCTCCACCGAACTCGACTGCGTCCGCGCCGCCCCCGCCGACCGCATCCGCACCATCCTCCAAACCCACCTCCTCGGCTTCCCCCCCACCGTCGACAACAAAACCAACACCCCCCACATCGAACGCGCAATCAACGCCCACACCACCGCCCCCATCCCCCTCCTCCTCGGCACAAACGCCAACGAAGGCTCCATCTTCGCCCCCACCATCTCCACCCCTGCCCTCCTCCTCTCCACCATCTTCGGCCCCAACAACTCCGCCCTCCAGGCCTCCGCCCTCGCCGCCTACCCCCCAAACCTTACCCCCGAAGCCCTCAAATCCCGCATCATCACCGACGCCAGCTTCACCTGCCTCACCGCCGCTTTCGCCGACACGGTCGCTGCGGCCCGTCGCGCCGCCGGCGGTGGCGAAGGCGTGTGGCGCTATTACTTCAATGCCTCGTTTCCGAATCACCAACCACCCGGCGTGCCGGACGCGGGTGTCTGGCATTCGAGCGAGATCGTCATGGTTTTTGGGACGTTTCCGCGCGATGCGGATACGGAGGCAAGGCAGGTGGAACTGAGTCGGTATATGCAGACTGCTTGGGCGGATTTTGCGAGGGATCCCGGGGGCAGGGGGCCGGGGTGGGGGAGGGTGGGGGAGGGGAAGGAGGAGGAGGAGGGGAGGAGGTGGGATCTGTGGGTGCTTGGGATGGAGGGGGGGAGGGCGGTGAGGAGGGAGGTGGTGGATGCGGTTTGTAGGGTTTATAGGGTGGCGATTGAGTTTGTGGGGTTGTGAGTGGTTTCGCTGTTGTTGTGTGGAGGGCGGGGTTGGGGTTGGATGATGCGTTGCGGTATCCGAGATCCGGTCTCGGTGTTGGAGGAGGAGGCGAAAGCCAGCCGAGATGAGATCTTGGTCCTCGGTTTCAGCACATTCATTGGAGGAGAGGTCAGGTGTCAGTGCGGATTTCATGATGGCGGATTCGTTCTTTTTGAGTCGGGCGTCTCGGATACTATGACATGAGTAAGTTTAAGAGGCGGGGGCGCGGTGTACGGCATGTGCCAGCCACGTGAGACAAACAACGCGGTGAAGATTCAGACTGCGGGTTTCTATCGTGAGGGTGGGCCGATATGGTGGCGGAGACGATGACGACCTCTTGGTTTTGGGACGAGGCACGGACACGAAGGTAATTGATGACGATAGATGTGGATACAGGTATGCAGTATACGTACTTCCGTTCTTCACAGCCACGGAGCATGCTCCGCCCTATCCTCAGGTTAATGGTGGAGTGGATGTGCTACGCCACACTAGCTTGGGTGGAGCCGCTCAGCCTTCGTTGCTGTGTATACGGAGATGCGAACGCGGAACTTAGCTGGCGGCTGTGCGAGTAGCCGCAGCACAACGCACGCAGTTGCGGCGGGACGACGGACCGCAGGGAGAAGCAGAAACGGTTCCCTGCAATTCTTGGACGTCTGTCCGGAGCGGTAATGGTCTAGACCGTTGGGCGCACTCTCACAGGGTCGACTGGCCGGGGGAGCGTGGTCTGTCGACGTGCAAGCCTCGGCGATTCGCCGGCCGCTGGGGTGGTGAGTGTGGCTTGTAGGGACGGAAAGAGAGCAAATCACTTTAGGGTGCGTTTCACATCTACGAGCCCGGGAATGAGGCTTCGTCATCCTGAGATGAGGTCTGCCCTACGCCCGCAGCCGGCGTGTGACGCGAGCTACGTCCGCTTTGGACCTGTCGTCCATCCCGCTGGCGCAGGGCTGAGGGGGCGCCCCTATTCAGAAATAACTGGCTGCTCTTATAGCAGCAGCGCCGCCGCGACTCATTGCGTCAGGCGCCCCGTCCCCTGCTGGGCGGAATTGGGTGCCGCACCCCCCTGCTTCGATCAGACTCTTGGCTCTGCCGGTGGGACTCCGCGCCTCCGCAACTTTCGTATATCATCTGAACATCATCCGGCCGCTCTTCGTATAGCCTTTTTTGTGTCTTGAGGCCCAATAGGTCCTAATTCTATTTTCCTCTTTCTCTCTTCGGTTCGGCCCCTGCTGCGAGGTCGTAGCAGCCCGCGCCAGGGCAACACCCTTCCCTTCCCTCTTTCACACCTACGCAGGCTTCGTCTAGGTAATTTCTGGTCATTTCGTCTGTTGTCAATCGCGCAGATGCTTCGACGGAGTGTCTCATCTTTTTTACTTGTTCTTTTCCTTCTCCTTTCGCCTTGCATTGAGGCAAGACATGTCTTTCGCGCCGCCCTCACTGCAAGGCCAGAGCCCCTGTGGTAAATTTCCTCAGCAATCGCGCAAGCCCTACTTTGACACGCCCTAATGCCCGCATAGGCAGAATGGTCAAGCAGTGCTACATCCCACCCCGGCGATTGGCCACGTCTCGGCCCAGGAACCCCCGTCATCGCAATTAACGACATTCACGCCCACGACCATGGCGACCATGATCATGAAGCGACAGGCGAGCACTCTAGACGAGTAAGTCCAACTCTGCTACTCACCACAAACCATGTCTCCTCGACAGACACTGACACCTCTCCCCCCCCACCCCGCAGAACCTCCGTCCTCTCCGTCCTCTCCACCGCCCTCCCCATCTCCATCCTCTCCCTCGCCGCCACCAACCCCGCCGCCGCCTCCTCCTGGCTCGCCTCCCAAGTCCTCCAAACAACCACCACACCCAACTGGTACAAAGCCCTCCCCACCGACATCCAAACCTACCTCATCACCCAAGCCGAGGCCGCCATCACCGCAACCGCAACCGCAACCACCTCCCCCACCACCATCACCTCCTCCTCCTCCACCTCCAAGGAATACGGTCTCTCCACCGCCGAGTACCACATGTCCGGCTCCGCCATCGCAGGCGTCGTCCTGGGCTCCCTGGGCTTCGTCCTCATGTGCTACGCGCTCTTCGCGTGGCAAGCGCGCGTAGGGCCGTTCAGGAACTTGCCGCCCAGGGAGCGTCCGGTGCCGCAGGAGGGGTATGAGAGGACGCAGAGTAGGTTGGCGTTGCAGCGGGAGTTCAAGGGGAGTAAGTTGGATTTGAGCGCTTTTGGGAGTGGTGATGAGGAGATGGTGGGGATGCGGGGTAGTGGGGAGGGGGAGGGGAGGGGGAAGGGGAAGGGTGGTGGTGGTGGGGAGGGAGGGCTGGAGGTGCCAAAGATTGGTGCGGGGGGTGTGGTGGGGGTGGAGCAGATGGATGAGGAGAGACCGCCGACGGGGGATCGGGAGAGCGTCGTTACGGCGCTGCCGAGGTATCGGCCGTCGGTTTTTGGGAATGCGGCTAGTTGGAAGGGATGGTCAAGTGTGTGGCTTTCGAGGAGGTAGGAGCGGTGGGGCGGCGTTTGTGGTGCTGGGCTCATTGTGGGTTTCGCGTGGGGGTGCACAGGCAAAAAGGCAGCAGGCGTTGTACACTGGTGGTCCACCGTTAATGTCTGTCATTGGGGAGGTATAATGCTGGCCTGACCCTACGGTAAAAAAAGAGCAGGAATGACGATGATTTATTACCTCTTTCTCTTGGCTTGGACTTTCTGTTCCTTTGTATCAAGTCAGCGCATTCGTCTGATCGATATATGCTCGGATAAGCTATCTTGCAAGAGACGCATATATTAGCCGACTACGACAATGGCTTTTTCAACATATCCCGAGCATTTTTGGGCGCAAAAGCCACGCCCACCACTATCACTCTTTTACAACCACTGACTCGCAGCTCTTGAGACTCTGACAGAGTAAACAATCATACCAGATGCATCGGTGGAGGTACAATGGGGGGTCTTGTCGATGGAATCCTCGCTGGACTTCTTGCAAGCTGTGTGTTCTTTGCTCGACGTGCAAGGCGCTGGCCAATAGATTATCCCAGGCCCAGCACATGAGATGATCAGCAAACCGGAACTGGATGATACTGGCAGGCCTTGGGTAGAGCTCTCCGAGATCGAGTCTTTTGAGATGCAGTGGTGTGAGCCACCGAAACTCCCTAGCACGGTGCCTCTCTACGAGTTGCTGGTTCGTGAAAGGGAAACATCAAATGACGATCGTCGGGATTAAGGCGTGGGTGCGAAGTTTCTTTTTTCAGCCGCAGGACGCTATCTACTTACACTCTCTCTTTGTCTGAATCAAAACTATAGCAGTGAAAGGCATGTCATCTCCGTCTTCGTATCTTCAGAATGTCTCGGATGTCGGTCGGACTGTGCGGCCAAGGTGGAGCTAGCCGGTTCGGCATGCCTTCGGGACGTGTGCCAAAGTGCCCAGATGCCAGCAAACAGGCCCGGTCCCGAACCCGACGGGAGGGGTATAAAGGGGTCGTGGGGCCGATGTCCTGATCTGAACGTTTTATGTATGAAGCGGTTGCAAGAGGCCGGGAACTCCCGCGGCCACCGATGAACCTATTGTTTGATGTGCATTTGGGGTGTGGATGATCGGTGTCCAAGCGTCGGACCTCATTGGTGGCTTTGACGGACCTGAACGACCGCAATATTCACCCTTGTTTTTGACTTGCTTTTACTCAGTTATCCCCTGTCTGCTGTGTCACGCCTTTGCCGTGTGCCCTATTGTCCGCCCGGCAGAAAAGATTGCTGGGGTCTGCTGGCGTACGGAACTTGGAATTAGTGCACACGCCACTCGGTAACGCCGATGCTGCGCCCCTCTTCCTGCTTCATCTTTTTACCTGTGGATTAAGCTCGGACTGGTGATCAGGCAGTCCCACGAGCTTGGACTCCCAATACGCGTGGCAGGAGCCCTACAAGGCGCACCGTTTGCCCACGTCAGTTGCCCTCAACTTGTTTTGACGCTCACATCCGACAAAGGTAAGGCTCTCTTTTTGCTAGTCCGAAATGATACTTTGGGGCTTCTTCAATCCGTGTCATTTTGCCTCTCCTCCGATGTCATGCCATTCTTACAGCCAAAAACTATAAGATCTACACTTATGGCACACTCAAAACCTTTCTTTCACACCTGGAGCTTCATCTGTGCGGATCTATTCCACAGCTATAAAATCGAGGAGACACGCAGCGTGATCTTCTCGGCTCCAAAGTCCTGTCCCCAGGCAAATTATGTTCCGCCATTTGACTGTCAATAGTCTTTGGGTGTTCAGAGCTTATCCAGAGATCAGGGTTTGAAAGTCGACAGATAAACGTCTAAACGAGACTTTTGTATGGAACCATCAAGTTATCATATCACATCTCAAATCTTCTTTCAATTTCCAAAACAGCATTGGCTGAGCGACTTCTCTAGTACGGCGTAGTTGAGGCTTTAAGGACATGACGAGCTAAAGCTTTCGCTTGTCGCTGGGCGATGAGAAACCAATTCCTCGAGCTTTTGTTCTTCCTCCCGATTCAATTTGCTGGCATCGCCGTCGAAGAGTAAAGCTGAAGTTTCACCGGCTTTGAATTCCGACTCTGGCTTGATGGCTTCGACTTTTGGAATACGGTTTTTGAAGACAAAGCGGCTTTGGAGAGCGTCGGCTCTCGTCGGGTTGGCTGCCAGTGCTGGCACCTTGGCGATCAGATCAACCTCAAACATCAACATCTGCGATCGGCAAGCGTGCTTGGCAAACTCTATGTCCCCCACGGAACCACCAAATGGTCGTCTGTTATCTGATCTAGAGAATGTAGTAGCGTCGGCAAGCATCGGCAATATTGACTTGTTGTTGATGAATTATTGGGGGCGGCTCGGACGACGTGTAGCTCGGCACAGAGCCTAAGGTAAATCGCCTTTCACTCGGCATACGCATCCAACAGTGCATTCTCATAACTATTTGCGTTGTCGTAGCATTTGGGTACCAGAGTACGAAAATTGTGGGAGACTCGTACCTATTCAGGATGGCGTAGATCTTCCGTGAAGCTGTTGAAGCAGGGTCAGGAACCGGGCCGCTGCGGCTGATTTGTTGACGTGTCTATCTATCCCCTTATGGTGGAGCGCGCACACAACCTGTGCAGTTTCCACACCTCCGATAACACTTAGTAGCCTACGGGCAGGTATGCGCTTCCTCCGCCCTTGCCGCACATGACAAAATTACATGCCTCGCTTGGGGAAGCTGTTCCGCCTCTTATGTCTCCACACTCCTGAAAGTATCAGCACGATTCAATTAACGTTATTCTCAACTTCTATTCCAACGTGAGCTTCAACATACCCTTTATCGTCAAAGAGGACAGTCATGGAGTAAGAAGAAAAGGTCAGTAATACATTCTTAATTTCTTAACATATCATTGGGTCTAGTCTACAGGTAGAGACATTACCAATAAACAATAAACAGACTTGATGGCAAGTGTCGCAACATACATGAGTAGAATCACCAACGGACTGATAGCATCATGACTAAATGCCCAGAAGACTATGAGAAAAGTAAACGCCGCCTCTTCAGGGACAAACTAAGAAGCAGCTGGTTTGACAGACTGCGGGTTATGGAACAAGTCAGTCGGATCAATCAGAGCCTTGATGCTCTCCAGCCGCGGCAAGTTGGAGCCCCAGTACTGCTGCTGGCCATCCGACAACGCCGGGTCGACATAGCCCGGGTAGGCACCGCTGACGCCGGGCACATGCTCGGCGATGAGGTCGTTGACGCCATCGAGGAAGTTGCGCGTCTTCTGGTCCACGCGGCCCAGGTCGACGGCGTAGCTCTGCAGGAAGTAGAGCGTGTCGCGCAGGCTGTAGGCGGCGGCGTCCAGCGGCACGTCGTTGATGTAGCCGCCGGCCAAGTCGAAGATGATGAACCAGATGAGGCTGCCGGTGTCGACCGTGTCGAGGTACTGGAACAGCGCGTCGATGGCGGCGTCGGTCATCAGCGTGCTGGGCGTGAAGGTCAGCGACTTGGAGTAGAAGCTGGCGGGGATGCCGCCGGTGATCTGCAGCCCGAAGTCGTTGGCCCACTCGCCGACGGCGCCGATGAAGCTGTCGGTGACGGTCACGTTCAAGTCGGCAACGCCGGGCAAGGCGCCGCGCAGGTTCAGCGCGTCGAACTCGGGCTGGCTGCCGAAGAAGGTGCCGGAGATGCTGATGCCGCCGTCGAAGATGGTCAGCACCGACGCGAACTTGCGGCTCAGGTCCGGGGCGGAGACGAGCTTGTTCCAGGCCTTGAAGGTCTCGGCCAGGACGTCTGCGGAGCCGAGGGTGATGTTGTAGTTGTACTGCACCATCTCGCCGGGCTCGGGCGCCGTCTGGAACTTGAATTCGGTCACGACGCCGAAACTGGCGGCGGCGCCACGGATGGCGAAGAAGACGTCCGGGTTCTCGGTGGCGGAAGCGCGCACGACGGACGAGTTGGCGAGCACGACTTCGGCTTCGACGATCTGGTCGGCTGCCGTGCCGAGTTGCCTGCCCAGCGGCCCCAGGCCTCCGATGGTTGCATGGCCCCCAATGCCCACCTGTGGCGCCACGCCCTGGGAGACGAAAATAAGCATTAGCGAGGTGGATGCAACCCCGCGGCCCGTCATGCGATCATACATACCTTCGCAATCACACGTCCTCCTGCGTCATGCATCCGGTCGGTGACATCCTCGAGGAGGGTGCCCGCTCCAACCGTTGCGATCCAGGTGCTTTCGTCCATGGAGAATTGCTGGAAGCTCTTCATGTCAATCACCACCGCTGACGAATTCGATCCGCCAAGGCCTGGACAGGGTCAGCATGCGATTGCCTTGGATTACAGCGTAGGAACGCACAGTAATTCCCGTAGCTATGGCCGCCGCTCCTCGCCTGAACCTTGTGCTCGTACTGAGCGGCACAGGCCACAATCGCGGCAACCTGCTCGGTGCTGTTTGGATACGTCACGGCGGCAGGAGTCACGGGGATGTCCAAGTTGTAGGGCTTGACATCGGTGAGCTGGTAGAGAAAATCGCTGGGGAAAGCCACCAGGGCGTCATTGCCGCCGACAGCGTCGGTCAGGCATGACTGCAGGCTTGGAGTAGCCGCTGCGGTGGAGGAGGCGGCGTTGCCCATGGCTGGGTTGGAAGCTGAAACGACAGTGTCCAGCGAGCAAGTGAGTGGACGTTAAAGGCAAGAGAGCGACGAGGGTGGGCCGGGAAGGCAGAAAGGAGAGCAGTTGTGCAAATAAAGCAGCTGGTTGCGGATCGCCCGGCAGAGGCTCATATGATCTACCTATGGGTGTGAAGCGGCGGGTAAAGGACTGACTAGGACTGCTATAACAAGCTCCAGTAACGCCAGGGGGAGGCAGAAAAGCCCGGGGGAGGCGGGCGGGCGCGGCCATGTGGGCAGGCAAACGAAACGCGAGATCAGAGGGCGTGGATAACAGCTGGTGGCCTGACACGTACGACTGAGGCGCAACGCCATCGTTGGGCCGATGGTGGAGGCAAGGGTCAATAAGTATGTCGCTGAACCGGCGGCGCGATGCCACGACGCAGGCGTGTGGCGGTGCCGTCAGGGCCGCAGAACAGAGTTTGGGCCGGAGCGAGCATCGTGGAGCATTGTGGAGCGTGCCATCGGCCAACTGGGCATCCCGGCAGCGGCGTCGATGCGGGAAGCAGACCGATCACAGGTTGCTGACCCGCATGCTGAGGCTCACGCGCGCCTATCACGGCGCCGCCAGCGGGCCGGGGGGGCTGCCAGGGCGGCGAAGGCGGCCAGCATTGGGATGGCGGCGAGCGATGGCGGCGGCTGGTTGGTGGGCGCGCGCAAGGGTTGCGGGAGATTGGAGGTGAGGAGGGCGAGGGCAGAGGGCGCGAGCAGAGGGCGAGTTTGCTGCGCGCCCGCTCCGGTTGGGCCGCCCGGCGCCTGCCGCGACTCCAACTGCTCTCCCCCGCGCCTTCCCATCCGCCACTCGTTGCCAGGCATGTTGCGCCCGCTCCTTCACCCGTGCGCCGCACATGGGCCGTCTCTGCCGTAGTTTCTGCGCACGCTGTCAGCCTGGACCCGTCGACACAAGCACATGGACCCGTCAGCACTTACGGGCAGTTCCCGGGACATCGGCCGCGGTATTGGTTCCATCCGCCTGCCTGGCTCTCCGTGTATTCGTTGCCGCCAGCGTACGGGAACCCGCTGCCGCCCAGATTTGGCCTCGCGCTGGGAAATGGGTAGCCGTACTCGTTCGTCGACTGCAGCCCAAGGCCGCGACTGCTCTCCGTCTGAAACCCCGGCCCTGAGGTGTATGTCGTTGGCTCGTCAACCTGGGGGAAACCCCACGATGGCGGAGGCGCCGTGTACTGCGGATTGGCTCCGAACGGCGGGTCTGTGTGATGCCGGATCGGAAGTTGAGCTACATGCGCGGGCGCCTGCATTTGACCCGATGCATCGCTGTACCCCGTCTGACTGCGCCCGGCCGGTGAGAACTGCGCCGCTCCCGTCGACCAGCTTCCCTGCGACTGTGGGGGTGAGGCGAACGACGATGTGTTTTGCGGGCTCTGGTACCCAGCACCGCTCATCGGCTGTTGGCCTTCGAGACGGCCAGCCAATGGATCTGGCGGTGGTGGCATTGCGGCCGCATTGTTGTTCTTGTCCTTTTTCTTCTTCCCGCTGAACTGCCAGCCCCGTTCGTCGGTGTATTGCTGGTAGCCTTCCTCTCCGCTGCTGTCTTGGTCTTGCTCGTTTGCCGCCCGACCGCCAAAGCGGATAAACGCTCTCGTCCCATTCAAGCCTTGCGCCCAGAGGTTTTTCGACATGGCTGTGCAGACTAGTCGTTGTCTCGCTGTGGCGGGGCCTGCTTTGCATTAGCCAAGGCTCCCCGTATCGTCGCAAATCCAGGCCTTGGTCCGGTACCCAAACAGGCCGCGGTTGCGTTCTGCGGACCAGGCGTGCAGTGTGGCTGACTTGTTCAAGGTGAGCCGAGTCCTTGCGTACCTTTTGTATTGACTGGATACTGGTTGAGCCGCAAGATCGCCTTGCCGTTGTGATAGAGCTGTTACTGACTATGATTCGCAATAGCTAAGCCTTGCGACTGAGGCAGTGCCGGGGGACTCGGCTTACTTCCTTATGAACTGCCCTCAGCCGCTGGGGGCCGGCGAGCAGAGCCGCATGGTCGCGCTGGCGCCCAGCCCTTCCACACCAACCGCCAGAGAGATGCAGCTTTTGCTCACCGGTGAGCCTCATCATTGGTTCCAATTCACTGCCTTCTTTGCCTCGTTTTGAATCCTGATTCTGTGCACGCTGATGTCCAATAGCCTTCCCCGACGGGCAGCCATCCTTGGCCGAGGCTGGCTGCATGTCAGCCTTGCCCGCAGCATTCATTGGCCACATTGTGGGATCGTGGCGGAGCTGAGCCAGCTGGACTTATCTTTCGCATCCGCCATCCCCATATCGTGTTCTATTGTACACCATCCTTTCCCACCAAACTACACCCCTGCAAAAGAGTAGGAAGGAAAGACTTGGGACGGTGGCCCTCGGTGACGTTAATAGCATGGACGACCAGCGCCAGATTCCTCGCACGGCGACGAACACATGTGCTGCAGGGCCACTGCCGCCCTCAAGCATTCAATGCCCCCCTCCGATTGCTCCCGACAGCCCCATGAGCCACAGATCGAGTGGAAATTTCGGGACGAGTGAGGGCTCTTCGACGCCGCGATCATACTTTTCGAGCATACCACCGCCTACGAACTTCTCTTCGACAACATACCAGCCGTCTACAAGCAGCCACAAGCCCGCATCTCTCAAATCTGCCAGCAGCAGCTCCTCCAACGCTTACTGTCCATACACGAGCAACCATCAAGTCAGCCAAACCACGCACCCCCCGAACGCGG
Organism: Neofusicoccum sp. Z40; assembly: GCA_037356075.1. Taxonomy (NCBI): domain Eukaryota; kingdom Fungi; phylum Ascomycota; class Dothideomycetes; order Botryosphaeriales; family Botryosphaeriaceae; genus Neofusicoccum; species Neofusicoccum sp. Z40. The sequence goes on along the minus strand of JBAWJV010000032.1, from coordinate 133,494 downwards.
CCCTGAGAGAACAAAAGGCATGGCGGTACATGGGATATCGAGCATTTGCTTCTCTTCTTGCATCCGACGATGATGCCCTCGTTGTTCGGAAGTTTGGGACGCTCCACGTCCGAACAATTCTGATGCTGCAGGACGAGATTGTTCAGCTCGAGGACAGACTTGCCGCCATTGATCGGGAGTGCGAGGATCAAAAGGTCGAGCCGGCCGAAGAGTATCTTTTCCACAACGGTAGTTTCAGAGCGGACAAACTGTGGCACAAAGAGCGTTATGTCATTATGAACCGGCTTCCAACCCTCCTTGAGCAGTATGGTAAGTATGAGCCAGGCGTGCCATGACAGGTCGACGCTGACAACGACACAGACAGACTGGTATTAAAGTATTCCCAAATGCGGGAACGGCCCAAGGCTCCGAGCCGTACTTTGAGGAGCATCAAGAAGTGGTTTGAAACTTACCCGCAAGCAATTACCGAGTACGAGACAGGATTCCTGTCCGAAGAAAAAGAGGCAGATTTGATTGCAACCGTCCACCGCACAAAGACTCCACTACGGACTATGCTCGAGAACACCCGTTGGTTTCGAGGCTCAAGGCCTTTCCGACTCCGCGTAAGTGTCAGAATATCCAGATCAGTGCATGCGCTAATGTACTCGTGCTACAAACAGCCTGAAAAACACAACGAATATTTGCGCAACTACGGCAGTGAAGGTGTGATGTACTACGACGACGACAAAATCGACATTGCTATCATCATGATCACTCTCTTTTTGGGGCTCGTCATGCTCCTGGTTCCTGCCTGGGGACTCAACCTCGTCACATCCTACACATTAAGGTTAGCCATGATCACCGGCTTCATAGCTCTGTTCTTGGGGCTTCTGCTCTTGGTCACACCGAACAAACCATTCGAGACCATGGTGGGCACTGCAGCGTAAGTCTCCAACTCTACTAAACAGAAACGCTTGATACTGACATTCCCAGCTACGGCGCTCTACTGATGGTCTTCATGCAAATTGGCAAATGAACGAAAGCGACAACTAAACGCCACCCAACAGCCGCGAGACCCTTCCAATCTACTTCCCAAGCGTGACTAAAACCGCACCTCTCCAGACTGCCTGCAGCCGCAGCGGATGCCGTCTTTTCGGCGTCCGCCTCCTCGTTCATAGTCTGGGACTCCTTGTGCTCCTCTGATTTGGGCTTGCGGATCCGGTCTTCTTGCGGTGCGGACGACCCGTGCCGCTTGCTGTACCGGGCAGATCCCAGTCCTTTCCGTCAACTGATGGCATCCTGTTGCCCTAGATGGATTCAAGGAAGGTGGGGAGAGCTCTGGAGTTCGACGTCTAGTCGTTTAGTCAGTCACTCTGTGCCCTTCATATGATACAGGCGCATGTCACACCCTCTCCTGGATGTTGGTAAGGTGGGGAAACTGGTGAGAAACCTTTCAGGGGGTTTGCTTCATCTTATGTGTATTTATACCGTCGTGGGCTTTCATAAGTCGCTGCCTGTTGAAGTCGTGGCGCAAGCAGTTTGAGCTTTCATCTCACTAAGTAAACACGACCTTCTCACAGGATGGCTAAATTTAGAGATGCCCTTCTTCATCAACTTAAACGAACAATAAAGGCCTATCATTTAGCGCTACTAATGTTTTCCGGAATTTCGATGTACAGGGGGGTAGTGCATCCGACCGTAGCGCGAAGATTACGGAGGCCTGAATGCATGGGTATTTTCCCGTATCTTGGTGATGTGATAGGTCTAAATCGCACTGTTACGCAGAAAAACAACTTTACACAAGCGGTTAGATGCATCCTACTTTGCCAGAATCGCACGGGAGCTGGATTGTGATGGGATATGGTGGGACACAATCTGCATTCCCGCGGACAAGGTTGCAAGAAGGATTACTATAGGCTATATCCCACGATACTTTGAGAACGCTCGATGCACGATCGTCCATGACGAATACTTGGTCCAATTCCCCTGGACAGAGGACGGCTCCGCAGCACTCGCACTCATACTCTCACCATGGTTCAGCCGAGGTTGGACAGCCTTGGAACTATCTGTCTCCACTCGCGTCAAGGTTATCTTCCGGCACCCAACAGACCCTCGCGAGTATGTTCTGAAAGACTTCGATCATGATATCCTCCCTCCCCAAAAAAGACCCACGACGCTCGGGCATCGTGTGGTATCAAGAATTATCCAACGACTACGAGGCCAACCCAGTCTGTCAGATGTCATCAAGACCCTCAGCATGCGAACGACATCGTGGGCACGCGACCGTATTTGCATTGCTGGTCTTCTCGCTCGTGTCCAGGAGTTTGACTACAATGATTCGCAAGCTGAGATGACACGCAAGATCATTCAGACTTTTAGCGAAATTCCTCAAGCTTTGATTCTCCATGGCCACACCACCTTGGCCCCCGCTGGAGGATATTCCTGGTGTCCTTATAACCTGCTTGACAGCGAACTGGCCATCGCGAAATACAGGGAAGGAGACCGATCAACCATGCGCGTTGATCAGCATGGCGCAGCGACAGCTTCGTGGTATTATCGTCTTCTGACACCTGACGATCGACACCTTCTTTTGCCACACAGCTTCCACCCATTGGTTGAAACCCGAATCAAGTCTGCTCTTGAAAGTTTAGACCGCTGCATGCTTTTATATGAGAGCCGCCCCACAGGAACACATCACAATATTGCCGTTCTAGTTCTGACATTGAGAATCAATTTCAGAGAAAGTGCTTTTGGGTTTTATCCTTACGGAATCGACTGCCAATATGTAGGTTGCGTATTGGACAGACCTCCATCAGTTTCCAGCCAAATCATAACCAGAATTGGTTGCGATCCGAATCTGTCGTCAAGGCCAGCAAAGGATATTCTGGAGGAATACGATGTTGCGGTTTCGGAAAGGCAATTACTATTTTGACCCCCTCCTAGTTACTATTTTGACCCCCCCTCCCAAATCATATTCTTACGCTCTATATACGTACGTGCGAGAGTTATACACTCTTACACCTCTATAACTACTGCCTTCATACCGTAGTAACTACCGCGCCGTGGTCACCACGCCCACAGTCACCTCCACGCCCTAGTCACCTCCACGCCCCAGTTACCTCTACGCCTCAGTCACCTCCACGCCCCAGTCACCACCGCGCCCACAACCGCGCCCATAACCACCACCACGCACACAGTCACTACCGCGCCCCCATTACATCGCCCTTACTACTCTAGCCTTACTACTACGTCCTTAATATAGCGGTAGCTACGGCGCGGTAAATACGGCGCGGTAGTTACTATAGTACGAGAGTAGTAGCTATAAAGGTGTAAGAGTATTAGCTATAGAGGTATAAAAAAAGTAATTTGGGAGGGGGGGTCAAAATAGCAATTGGGGGGGGTCAAAATAGTAATCGCCTTTGGAAAATAGATTACGAAGGAGTTGGTGATTTAGAAGCACTAAGAGGATATCAGGACTCAGGCCTGCCCTGAGTCCTGCTTTGACTAGTAATAGCTTAGTCACCTAATGCCCGTAGTGTGGTATATATACTACCCTGGGCGTCAACATTCGAAATGAACTCTTACCTTCTCATCTTCCGTAACATTCGACCGCTTAGATAGTGAGTGATTTAGGTGAAGCTGCTGAACCAATAACTCCAACTCAAATCTCTATCATTTTATCGAACAAACAAGCTCTCGAGACATAGATTCAATGCACTACCTTCAAGTCCTCATTCTTTGTCTACTCGCGGAGGTGGCATCGGTAGCACCGGCCAACACCGTTGAGAATGCGATTATGGCTTGTTGCGGACTAAAGAGCATTGTAAAATTCTTTCCACTTGCATCTTACTGGTACAGAGTACAGTTTGCCAGCAGGAGCAATATCACCTGATTCTTCCGGATAGGATGATGCGAGGAGGAAGGCAAAGTGCATCATGCCCATCAGGAGGCAAAAGCTCTAGAAGTGAGACATTTTGATTAAGAATATTTTATTTTCAGGAGAAGCATAACAGTGTCTACGGCATATGAACACCCGAACAATGCCAATCCTCTCCACAACGGAAAGACCCAAAGCCTTCCAATCCCCAAGCTTCAAAACTCCACAAATCCAACCCCACCAGCTTACTCATAGGTGACCTGAACCTCCGAGTTGCTCGGGATAGAAACCGAAGTCAAGACCTGATTGCTCTGCTTGATATCAATAATCGAAGCATCGCTAGTGCCAACACTACTGCCCGTAGAAGTCTTCGCGCCAGCGCCAGTAAACAGGACAGACCCGAAATCCGCGAAGTTGACGAGCGAGCCGCCAGACTCGAAGTCCTCGACGATCCACTCGGCGTTCTGGCCGCCCAGGGTGGCGCTGCTGGAGGGCGCGGAGAGGGTCTTGCTGACGCTCTTGCCGGTGGTGAGGTTCTTGATGACGGCGACGCCCTTGCTGGAGCTGGAGGAGGTGACGGACATGTAGATGACGTCGCCGGCGCTGATGGAGAGGGAGAAGTCGTAGGCGTAGTCGGGGTACCATTCGTACCTGGAGAAGAAAGAAGGCGTTAGGATGAGGCTTGGGGCACTGAGGAGGATGGTGGGGGGGGAAACTTACCAAGCATCGTACGAGTAGGTGCTCTTGCTGCCGGACTTGGTGACGGTGAAGTCGACGCCGGTCTGGAGGATGGCGTTGCCGTAGGTGTCGCCGTCGATGCCGACCCAAGCGGAGGCGGAGTAAGTGCCGGCGGCGGTGGCTGAGGGGACGGGGACGGTGATGGTGGCCGAGACGGCGGTGAAGGTGCCGGAGGGCGGGGATTCGTAGACGGCGCCGGCCCAGTTGGAGGAGTACTGGACGTGGGTGGTGTTGCCGGCCAGAGGGCCTTCGACGTCTGCGCCGGTCAAGGGGATCATGGGCTTGGACTGGTGGGTGCGGGTGGCGCGGGCGGTGATACGCTCGGCCAGGCCGTGGCCCATGGGCTGGCCGCGGGGAACAGCCAGCGCGGTGGCGGCGAGGAAGGCGCTGCTGATGGCGGCGGTGAGCTTCATGTTGGCTGGAGCGGTTGGACCGAGAGCGAGTTGAGGACTGGAGGGTTTGAGACCGGGTTTTTGAGCTTGGTGGTAGACATTTTGATGCGGATTCCTGCTGCTCTTTATACTTGCATCTCAACTCGACGCCGGTAGGGGTGGAGTATCGTTAATATCGCGCGATAAGGCGCGATACATTGCGTTGATGCCGCTTCCAGCAGGTGAGGACGACAACGCATGACCTCTGGCGAGGGAAAGGTAGCGAGGGTGGAGTTCTAGACGTGCATTTCCATGCACGTAGCCGCCGTGGCAGGCCGTTGCCGAGAGAGCTTATCAGTAGAAGCCTTCCGAAGAAGCCACTGCCGAGACCTCTTGACTAGCTTCGCTTTCCGGAGCGGCGCTCGGCATGCGTCTGAACCACTGTTCCCTCAGAGCTTCTATAACAAGCTTGGTTTGCCTTTCCTCCGTGGGTCGTTTGGCGCAGGCCCGGCTCCGAATACGATGCACCTGATGCTTGCATTCGCATGCCCTTTGGTCGGCTGATCCGCGGGCGAGACTTGCGGATGGCATGCCTATAGGGTTAAACGTAATAGCTGGATCTGGATCTGGAAGCTGGATCCTTGCATGATCCTTTGTAGGCGCTTCTTTGGCTGTCTCAGCACGGCGTGGAGAGCGGAGTCGTGTGCCACTTCATGGTGGCTGCAGTAATCACAAAACCAAATCGCATCATGCTATATTGTTGATAGCCCCCGCCCTGTTGCCAAGCTTTTCGCGATCGTGTGGGCTAGTCATTCCGTGCTTTAGGCTGATCTAATTGCGGAGGTATTTCCAAATATGGAAGGTGGTAAGGCTGGGTGATACGCAGTGCCAAGGGTTTCTTCTATAAAGGGAAGCTTTACGCCGTCAGGTACTTTTTTCAATAGAAAAGGCCGGGCTAGTTGGCACGCCTTACCTGATGCTCGCATGTTTTACATCCCACCTTACGAAGGAGTTCCGGGTTCGAGACATTTACACATGGCGGCTGCAGTTACTTCATGGCAAGCATGTAGCGTGGGAACGTCAAAGCCAAGAATATTCTATTGAAACGACAACCAATCAACTCCTCAACTCCGAAGTCCTGCGCTTTTTTCCCCTCCATCATGGATAGTTTTTCCGTCGGAAAATCTACTCCGGTATCTCGCCCATGCCCTCCGGCATGCAGCCCAGTGACACAAACGTCTCTGGCTTCATCAACCGGCTTATCATCAGGCCCACCCCCGCTCGACGCCAGGATTTGCCATTCGCCACTGCAATAGCTGGACCCATGCAACCATCGTGATACTGTATGTCAGGCTCTTGGGTAAAGAGACGCTGTCTAACCGTCCGAAGAAATGCCTTGATTGCGCGAGCATCGTGGAGGATGATGTTCTTGAACCATGGCAGGTTGGAGGTGAGAACGCAGAGGCAGGCAGATGATGCTCCTGTGAGGGTCGAGGGCGGATGCGCTCTTCGCAGTAGTACACAACAAGCTCTTGAGATGTTTGTGTCTTTCGAAGAGAAGAGCTTGATGAGGTCGAATATCAACATGGCGGAATGAGCGATTCGGAACTACTGTTCAGGGCATGTTGCGGTGATGGTGTGCTTGTGTCGTTGCATCATACAGAAACAATGCGTTGTTCGATACCGAGACATCGCGGGAGCTTCCTCATTGTCATCGAACAATGAAGTCCTGATTGGGCTGAAAGTAGAGTATTCCTAGTTTTTGGTAGCGAAAACACAGGTCTCGTAGCGATTCTGTCCATAAACGGCGCGGATGGAGACCCTTCAAAGCAGAGAGCTTCATCTTCACTAATCTCATTCACATGCGGAGTTTGGACCAAAAATTTGTTAGATGATTGATTGACGAGTACCGAATTGAATTGAAGATGTAGTTTAAAAGCCTTCAACTGCTACAAATCATTTGGAATCATGCCTCATCAGATTGACTCGAAAAAGGAGCTTGACTCGAAAAAGGAGCCCAGTACAACTTAACCGCCCTTCATCCCTCAATCATTGAACCTATGAACATCTCGAGGGCTAATGAACAGCGGAGGTGTCTCGGACGTGACATAAGACAGGAATACCACCATGCGCTCCCCGCGAGGATCCCAGACGCAATCAATGCGAAGCTTGTCCCCCGGATTCTGGGGCTCAAGGTACCCAAAGTCCAGAACCGCGGAGCAGTTCCAGCAGATGACGAGCAAATCAACACCCAAGACGGGCATGTTGACCTGCTGCTTCAACCAGAATGCAAGGCATCCGAAGTGGGAAATGCAACCGCAGGGCAGCTGGATTGCGATGTCCTCATGGCTTTCGGGTTCCTCACGAGGGAGGTCCCAGAGGCACTGTCCGCAATGCGCCCCCTCGGGAGTGGAGACTACTGGCTCACGCGGGAAAGACCTGGTGATGGAAGCCATTGGGTTGAATTGTGTGGGTCGAGGGGCAGAAAAGGTTGGTCATACCTTAGGAGCCTCATATAGGCCTTTTGGCCTATGCAGCACTGAAATTGTCGAAAGATAGTGCATGGACTTCATGTGTACAATGAAAAGTCAAAGTTGAGAGTGAGGTCTAATATGTGGCCCGAGAAGGTGAAGATTGTATGTGTCTTTTGCTGTGCAGAACAGCGTTTGGTGGACGAAACAATGAGTTATGAGTGACAAAGATTCAGGAAGAACTATGGAGCGTTAGAATCTCAAAAGACACTTTGTCGCTCGGACGCAAAAGGAGTGAACGCTGTGCGTAACAGCTGGAAGTCACCAGACAATCAGTCCAGCCTATTACCATACTTTACTGCCTATTTACCAAGTCCGAAACTTTGTTTATTTATGGGGGAAAGTTTGAAAGATGAAGAATAAATTCAAAGTCTCGAAGGCCTCTCCAACTCAAGATTTGTGCGATTCAGACGTGCCCTGCAGTCCACACCCAGGAAGCTCATGCACCTTTTCTGGCGCTGGTAATTCCTGAGCAGGCTCGCGCGTTTCGACTTCGTACTTTTGTGTGAACTCCGCCTCCGTTTCGTGAGACTTTGGTGCGGCAGAAAGCTCAAAGCGCTCGTTCGACAGGATCTCTCTAGTCATTGACGATGATCTTTGGGAGTTGATTTTTCGGTCTGCGTTCAATTCTCTGGCACGTTTTCTTCTCCACCAAAAGTACGTAGCAAAGACTGTACACAGCAATAAAGCACCGACAACGATGCCGGCAACAGCCCCGCCGGAGATATTTGATGTGGAGTTCCCATTGTTGGTGGAAGTGACCGGTGGTATAGATACGATTTGCGAATCCGGCATAGGGTCGGCGAAGTATGAAGGGCTGAAGGTGAAATTCCGTCTCTCATAATCAACGGTCAAGTATGTTTCCTGCAGAAATGCTCTACCGAGTGTATACGTGGTGTAATTTGTTGCGCGTTTTAGTGGGAAGTATCTTGTGTCGTTCTCGTACGTCGGCCAAGATGCTTGCAACTCGAGAGCGGCGACCGGAATATCGATGGTGAAAGTGCTGGTCGATCCGCCACCGAAAATGTTCTGACCTATGCGGAAGGTCAAAGTTGGATTTATAGCCATGATTCTGTCCCACGCAGTGTCATTCCAGATGTAGAGATCAGTGGAGTTGTCGTAAGTAAGGCCAAGGGACTCTTCAAAATTGTCGCAAACTTCTGTGGGTAGCCAGAAATACGGCAAAGTAGAGTCGACATTCGTGAATATTCCATCGATCAGGAGGGTTTGTGGGCCATTGAGTGAATCGCTGATGGTAATGGACTGCGTGGCTACCACGATCTGGCGTGTCGGGTCATCACTCAGTGGCAATGAGATGCTCGTAGAATTGGCCAGGTTGGTCAAAGACCCATCGTATCCTCCAAGAACAAGACTGCCAAAAATGCCATTATGCCCTGTTCTCTTGTTAGCGATCCGGAAGCAAAACCACCACGTTTATCCCCTTACTGTACCGTGCACCCGCAGTGTATCCGAAAGAGAGACTGGGAATCCGATTCTGATTTTTCATGGATGCGAGGAATGATGGTGCTGTTTCGCCCGATGGGAAGTTGTCGGGATCTTGGCTAAGACCAATTTCACCGAGGTAGAGGAAGGTTCTGATGGGTCCGGTAGCAACGACTTGATGTTCCATGCTCCAATTATTCGAGCCCGAGCCCTCCTTCCCAAGAGCAACCGTGTCATATCCATAGAGGCCAATGTTTCCTCTGTATCGAAGGTTGTCTATGGTATCAACGTCGAACGAGCCGATTTGGTCCCAAGTCGAAGAGTTCTTCGGTTGAAATAAGCTTCCGCGAAGGGTTTGGCAGACCGGCGGGTCGTTTCCGGTGCAGTTGTCCACGGTCGGCAGCCAGACTTCATGGCCGGTAGTTGAGGGCAAAACATTGAATTGCTTGAGCGGGGTTCCAACGCGTATAGTGAAGGTCGACCATTGTCCGTCGTTTCCCTCCCAGGCTTGAGAGGGTTCGAAGACATACGGCAGCGGTGCGGCACTGTGACGATCATCGCGCCTGAATACCATGACTACTTTAGGCGCCCATTAGCATCGTAGACCTCGACCTTTCCTTTTTGCGACGGTCAAAGCTGAGAAAGGCAACTTACTTCAGGGCGCCATGCTAAGGCGTCTCGCCGGCATGCAAGCTCTGTTGAACGGCGGCTGGGTACACCTGGGAGGATAAGGCAAAGCGAGGCTTTATGGCATGGGGTAGGAGGAACTTGGCTTAGAAGGCTGACAAGCGCGTCGGGCCTCGTGTTTTAAACGAAGCTAGCAGAGGGCAGGGTTAGCGCTGAGCTGACATGCAGCAAACAAAAATACACCTGCATGGCGAGCCACGGGAAGAGCACGAATGAAAAGCGGCAGAGTGTGGGGCTGATTGAAAAAGGAACTTGCATGTGCATAGATAAGACTGCGCGAAACCAACAAAAGGAAAAGAACAGACACCTACCCCCGAACTACCAGTATTCCGGACTTTAGAACAGCTTTCCACCAGCGGGAATTCCTCTCGACAGGGATGCTGCAGATAGGACAAGTCATTGCTGTGTCTCTCTTCTCGTTTATGTCTTCCTCCATCAAGCGAAGAAAGTGCTCCAACGCACATCCAAGATGCACGTGGTGGCCGCAGCTGGGGATGCGGATCGGGACTGGGGTTGGGCGGCCGGGATCATCATCGTCTGCTCGGAGTGCGTCGCGATGGGCTTCTTCGAGACGGAGCTCTGAAGGGGTGATGTCTGTATACTTGCCGGCACAGAGCTTGCAAGTAGCAGTGAGGCCCTCGGGAAGCTCAGCGAGTGGGACATGCTGGACTTCGAGGCGCTTGTAGTACACCTGGAGCCAAATAGCGTGGCGGGCTTTCTCTTTGGACATGGCTATGTTTCTGAAGCGGTCCAACAGCGGACTGCGAGCGGGTTTACAGCAACGCATGGTCAAGGTAACAAAGGTCAATCAATTTTAGGAGTACAAAGCGCACGAAATGGTGGATGGCGGCGAAGAAGCGGCGACGAGGACTTGATAAAGAATGCGGACAAAGAAATGAGGAATGCCGTTTGTGACTCAACATTGACGTAAGGAGGAAATCAAACGGTCAGCCCCGGTTTTCAGGCTTTTTGCTTGGTGTTAGCGGATAGACTATTGAATTTGTTGACCGTTTTCACTCCAGGGCGACAAGTCTGCGTGGGCGCGTGCTGGGGACAACGCGAGCATTCCCAAGGCACACGGGAGCGGCGAAGGTGGGGCGGTCCGAACAGTTGCAAATAGCGGCGGGAGCTAAGCCATAGCAAAACAAGCTATAGCTCTCAGCAGCGACCACCGTGCACGCAGGCAAGGAAATGGATCTCGTGTATTCTGATTAGCGTGCCCTGTTGTTTGCCATCAACGGTCCGTCTTCCGGCCAATTACCGCGTTGCCGTGGCCTGCTGCCAGGTGCCGCGGAGCTGCCGAGTGCTTGCACAGTACTGGGACGGGTACGAGCAAGCTTCGCGTGGTCCGCGGAGCATGGAGCCAAAGACGCAGATGAGCGCCTCCAAACCATGGACGGGGAATTGTCTGTGAGCAGAGCGTGACTGCGAAAGCCGAGCTCTTGGATTGTGCCTCGTCGGAATCCTCCGGCGGGGCGGGACGGCGGGTGAGGCCCATGCCATGGCTGCTCAACCTACTCAAAATGTCTCGAGCTCAGTAGTGTACCGTCCAAAGATGGATTTGCGCGGTGGTCGTGTTCGAGGGCGGGATGTGGGCGATCACCGGGCGATCATGCGGCTATGGGGCTCTGGCGCAAGGGTAGGTTCGAGAATGCTGGGTCGTCCATTGCGCCGGGCACGTACACAGCTCCTAAATAAGTCAATTGCGGCGGTGGCACAGCGACGAGAGCAGGGGAGGGGCCAGCGCGCGGGCGAGAAGGATTGCCGGCTGGGGCGTGGCGGCCAAGCCGGAGGAGCAGACGGAGGGTCGGAGGCCGTCCGGGCCAAGGGCGTCGCTTGGCGAACGAGCATCCGGAGGCTGGAGCGGGGCCGGCGAGGAGGGAGCAGGCGCGCGGCGAGGCTGCGTGCGGCGGGCGCTGGGGTGAGGCTGCGGGCGCGACGGCGGCGGACGACGCCAGTTCAGGCGGCGCGCTCCAGGCAGCGGCGGCGCGGCGTCGCACAGGCGAATATAGAAGCCAGGCAGCGACTTGGGCGGCGTCGCGCGGTGAGGGAGGGGAAGGATCGGGCGTGCGACGGGCCACGGGCGCACGTCAGCGCGCGAAGTCGTGGCCGGTGATGAGTAACGCGGGCGCGTCGGGCGGCGGCGGAGAACAGCGATCGGGGTCGGCGCGACCAGGCGCCGCTCGTCCCGGCGTCCCCGCGCGTCATCATCAAAACGAGGGCGTCGCCGCAGCCCTGCGCACCGACGCTGCCACCGCGAGCCCGAGACAGCCTCTCTCCCAGCATCTGGCGGTCGCGCGCGCCGCCTGTGGAACGGCGCAGGGCATTCGAGCTGCGGGGGCCACTGCAGGAACCGCGCCCGCTGCGCCCTCAGCCCGCCTCTGACGCCTGACGCCGCGAACGACGCAAAAGCAGCCGCTCCCTCTCCGCCGTCCCCAAGTCCCCGTCTCCACTTCGGCCGACCTTTGACTTTGCGCTCGCGCTCCTCCCTGCCGTCCTCGCTCTAGCTCTCACTGCCGGCATGGACGCCTTCGCCAACCCGGCGCCCTCGTCCGCCTCCCAAGGTGGCACGCGCCAGCGAATCATCACCTCCTGTCTCACGTGCCGCCGTCGCAAGGTCAAATGCGACCACAAGTATCCCGTGTGCTCTGCATGCTCGCGCGGCAACCATGTCTGCTACTACGCCAACATCCCCACCCAGCACCACCACGAGGGCCGATCGCCCCCGTCAGCAACCGCCCAGGCCAGTCGCGTCCACAAGCACCCGCCCGCCGCGCCCAAGGGCCAGTCCAGCCATGCCGAAATCAACGCCCGTCTCGAGCGCCTGGAGTCGCTGCTCGAGCTGGCCGTCCACAACCAGCCGCCCAAGCTCGTCGTCGACACCCAGAAGCACCAGCCGCGCCCGCCCTCGCACCACGGTGCCCGCCGCGACACCGCCCAGAGCGATGCCTCGGACTCCAAGGAACGGGTCACCAGCTCCGCCTCGCCAAACAGCAGCGCCTCGGGCGAAATCCAGGCCGCCGATGCCTATGACGGCACGTTGCTGGTCGAGAACGGCCAATCTCACTTCGTCTCGTCCCTGCACTGGGCTTTGCTGACCGAGGAGGTGCGCTTTCGCTGACTCCCCCCTCCAAATTCCGCTGACTCTCTCCCAGCTCCAAGACATCAAGGCCATCCTGAGCACTGAAGGCAAGCCCGGCCAGCCCCACGACCCCACGGCCTGGGGAGGAATCCGCACTTCGCAGTCTCTGCTGTTCAGCAGCGGCCAGGCCGCCGGAGACACCTCCGTCTTCATGCCGGACACGCAGGAAGAGTGCTTTGAGCTCTTCGCCATCTTCGTTCAGAACGTCGATCCCGTCAGCCGTCTCGTGCACAAGCCCTCGCTGGCCAGGCGCTTTGCGGCTTTCATCCGCCGGTGGCAAAATCTCACTCCCTCGTCGGCTTCCGGCCGTAGCAGTGAAAAGTGCGGCTCTCCACGGCTTCAGCCAATCATGTGCAGCTCGCTAACAGATCCGCAGTTTTGACGATCACTGGAACGATGAGCAACTCCAGAACTTCGAGCCCTTGGCATATGCTATCTTTTACTCGGCGCTCAACAGCTTGAAGCACGAGGCCGTCATCGCCCGCTTCAAGAAAGATAAGCTGTCGCTGCTGAGGAAGTACCAGCAAGGCCTCGAGTTTTCCCTCCAGCAGGCCGATTTCCTCACAACCTCAAGCATTGAAGTGCTCCAGGCTTTTATCTTGTACCTTGTATGCGCACTTGGCCCACGCATGTTATTGCGAGAAGCTGACTTTGGCAGACCGTTCAAGCCCGTGAAGATGACATGGGCCAGGTATGGCCGCTTACCGGTGTCGCCATCAGGATAGCAATGCTGCAGGGTCTTCACAGAGAACCAAGCTTCTTCACCTCATCCATGGATGAAGTTCAGGTCGAAATACGACGTCGGATATGGCACCAAATTTGTCACCTGGATTGGCGAGCGTCTGAAGGTAAAGGCATGGAGCCGACCATCTCTGACGACGACTTCACCACCCTTCTTCCTAGGAACATGAACGACTCGGACCTTGTCGAAGGTCGACCGCCTCCCACGAACCCGTACCAGGAAGAGGAGGGCGTCACGGATATGGCTCTTCAACTCTGCCGTCTCAGCATGATCCAGTGTTTCCGAAAGATCGCCCAGAATGCCTATCGACTTGACAGGAAATGCAAGGACTCGCGACTGGGCAATAGCAAGCTCAACATTGTTCCGGAGCTCCAAGCTCTCTTTGAGGAAACGAAACAGATGGTGGACGAAGTTCATGCCAGGAACGAGCGCTGTATCCTCCGTTATTGTCGTCTCGACATTCTGATCGAAAGGATGACCATCGGCTTGAGCGCGAACCTGGAATGGAGGTGCTGGCTTATTTTCTGGAGCGGCGTGCCCAAGGACCTCAGGAAGGTCGTCATTAATGATGACGTCCGGACAATGTAGGTCTCCTTCTACTTCCCCTGGGCACTGTGTTGCCTTGCCGTCGCTGCGCATAGGTCACCCCCGGTCCCTACGAATAATGTTAGTATGGAGGTTCGATTGCTGATACAATGTGCTCTAGGATTCTTACGCGCTCGGTCTCTCTGATCGAATCTTTGAATCGGGTCTCGCACGACAAGGAGGCCGAGCAGTTCCAGTGGCACATTGGAGGACACGCCGCCTTCCAAGCTATCATGCATATTCTCGCCGAACTTCGAGACCCCGAGTTCACTGGTTCCAGAGATCCAATCATCCGCACTCGCGCTCTACGTGCTCTTCACACCGTCCATGAGCTCAAGGGCCGCCCTGACTCCAACACGTGGGCGGTGATCAAACGCATGATCGATCGACTTGATCCGAACCACGAGCATGCCAGGCCTGAACCCATGAGCGGTATCTCTAAGGAGCGGTTTGGTGAGGACGAGCTCAGTATGATGTACTTCGCCAAAAGTCCAAGCCCAGCGGCGAGTCACACTGCTCCGCCCGCTTCGACTGAATCACCACCTCAGCTTCAGTCTCAGGCACAAGTGCTCTCTCCAACGCCGGCCCAACTGCAACCGCCCCCGATGGCTGCGTCGACTGTATCTCAGCAAGACTACGCCCTCTTCTCGCCTGCCGCGGTGACGATGCCCGGGTCGGATTTGAACGGGAATATCGAAGCAAGGTACCAGTCGGGAATGCCGGGAATGGGGGACGCAGAGAGGGCAAATCTTGGGTTGGGTGAAGCAAACACGAATGCGTGGTTGCAAGACATGGCCATGGATATGGATTGGGTGAGTATTCTGCCTTGGACACGGCTTTGCCGCGTTTACTGACCGGTCAATAGGGGTTCTGGAATTTCGACCCCCTCCAGTTCGACGCCGGTTTCGGACAGTATGCGGGACCCGGTGGACCTGGCTAGTGAAGATGGTTTGCGGCCAATAAAAATGTCTTACCTCGACGCTTGGTGCTTTTCACAGCAATGGATTGCAACTGCATCCCTGTCGGCCTTCGGTCGTTGGCCAAGGGAAGCCTCTGCCACGACATGCCCGAAGAGGAGTCTGCGGGAATAGCAGGCCGCGTGTACCGTCCTGGATCGGCTGAAAGTATGCATTCCCGGTGCATCCCCGCGTTGGGCGCTATGCAATCAGCTCCGCGTGGAGATCGGCCCCATCGAATTAGCAACCGGAACACCATTTTGTAGCCCGGGATCACTGCGAGGGACGTTGGCAAGGGGGAAAACAGCGGGGAACCTAAATCGGTCTGGATTGCTTTGAGCTGCAATGGTTGTTGCCTCGAAACCACGACGTCGTCCTTGCAACAGTCGTTTCCGGGGCAGATGCGAGCACTACGGCCGGCGAATCCTATGAAAGTGCACACTGGATATCCAATAAAGCGATTACTTCACTGATGGCTGTCTTCTCCCAAGCGGTGTCTGTACAAGCCCTCACCGCATGTCAAAAAGTCGGCGCGTCGAGGTAGGTTAGTTTCCTGACATGGTCTCTGCTCCCGCATGTCTTCCCCGGGTGGCTCCTGCGCGCCCCCCTGCACTGCACTGCGCCCACCGGCCACGCCAACAGCACTCAACGGCTCTCCACCCACGCGTTTGTCTCACCTCCCTTTTCCCTCCTTGACCAAATTCGCCCGTTTGCTGATGACGAATGCGTCCGTTCCGATGGCGCCTTCCCCGCAGCCCTATGCTGATTAAAATGACTGCGGAGCGTTGGCCATCGCGGCCGGCGGGAACTCGGCGCAGTGCTTACGCGGCTCTACCCCCATGCAGTGCTGCCAACGAATGGCTGTTCCAGGCTGCGTCGTCCGCTCCGCTCCAGGTTGCCTTCTCACAGGCCGCTCTATTGTCGCTGCAGGAACCCGCCATATCCGCCTCATTTGTCAAAAGCTTGGCCACCATAAGCTCTGACAATAGAGGTTACGCGCAAGCCTCTGATCTGGATTCTTACCGGCTCTGGTAATTGATGTACGTTCAGGCTACCGCTGGCCAAGAGGAGAGCAATTACTCCTCTCCAGGCCTTGCGACACTACAGGTTGCTTGCAAATGCATTTTGAAGTCATCATTGCCGCCTATACGAGCCCTCATTCGCAACAAGGCGCCTTCCGGCCTCCCGAGTTCCCAGAAATTTTAGTTGTAGGCGTCGTACGCTTGCATGTTGATCACCATCAGGTGGAGTGAGACAAGTCCAAGTCGAGATGAGCTCATAGCTTTCCACGCCATCCTGCAGTGGCTCACTCGGTCCATCACGCACAATGGGCCCAGGCAGGCCCAACCTCCCAGCATGTGCCCTCGAGAGGTGCAGTAGTCCTCCGTGCTTGCGTGCTCTGTGCCACCGGTGTCCTCTGCGATGGTGGCCATGATGCTGCCAATCATGAACATCACTTCCAACTGCGTGGTCCGCTTCGCCCCCTACACGCAAACCCACCACCACGTAGCCATAGACAGTGCATCGTCTTACGTGCCACTTCCAGAACATGGCAGGGAGTTGATCTCGACAATCATTCTTAAGGAACCGCAAAGCCCGCCTTTGGAACATCACCACCACAGGTCCTCACCCACCCACGACAATCACTACTCACCTTTAACTCTAATCCACTTTTCACCGCGCTCGCTCTTCCGCCGCTTCAATCTTCTCACTGCCACCCTCACCTCAGCTAATCCCTCAGCACCCCTCGTTCAAAATGCGTTCCATCCAGACCATCATGGCCCTCCTGGCCCTCGGCGCCATCAGCTACAGCGCCCCCATCGCCCCGGGCAACAACGGCGTCGCCCCCATCCACCCGGGCGACAACGTTCCCTCCGTCGCCGCCGCCGCCAACGCCAGGCAGCACGCCGTCCGCGCCGCCGACGTCCCCGACGACATCCGCCCGGCCGACCTGCCCGAGCAGCAGCCCCCGAGGGACCCCAAGGCGCCTCGCGCCGTCGTCAACAAGGTGCCGGTCGGCAAGGACGGCAAGCCGCTCCCGCCCAACAACCTGGTCGACGTGAACGCCCACGTCGCCCGTGATGCTCCTAAGCTCGGCCCCGACGGCAAGCCTCTTCCTCCTCCGGCCAACCAGCCTCGCGACGCCCCGAAGCTCGGCCCCGATGGCAAGCCCCTCCCGCCGAAGAGCCTTGTCGACGTGAACGCCCACGTCGCCCGTGATGCTCCGAAGCTCGGCCCTGACGGCAAGCCGCTTCCTCCTCCTCCGGCTAACCAGCCTCGCGATGCCCCGAAGCTGGGTCCTGACGGAAAGCCCCTCCCGCCTAAGAGCCTTGTCGACGTGAACGCTCACGTTGCTCGCGACGCCCCGAAGCTTGGCCCTGACGGAAAGCCTCTTCCTCCTCCGGAGAAGGCTCCTCGTGACGCTCCCAAGCTTGGTCCTGATGGCAAGCCTCTCCCTCCCCCCGCCGACAACAAGGCTCCCCGCGATGCTCCTCAGCTCGGCCCTGACGGAAAGCCTCTTCCTCCTCCCCCGGCCAACCAGCCTCGCGACGCCCCGAAGCTCGGCCCTGACGGAAAGCCTCTTCCTCCTGCCCCGGCCGACAAGGCTCCTCGCGATGCTCCCAAGCTCGGCCCTGATGGAAAGCCTCTTCCTCCTGCCCCCGCCGACAAGGCTCCCCGCGACGCTCCCAAGCTCGGCCCGGACGGCAAGCCTCTTCCTCCTGCTCCCGCCGACAAGGCTCCCCGCGACGCCCCTAAGCTCGGCCCTGACGGAAAGCCTCTTCCTCCCCCGGCCAACCAGCCTCGCGACGCCCCGAAGCTCGGCCCTGACGGAAAGCCTCTTCCCCCTGCCCCCGCTGATAAGGCTCCTCGCGACGCTCCCAAGCTCGGCCCCGACGGCAAGCCCCTCCCTCCCCCCACCGACAACAACAAAGCCCCCCGCGACGCCCCTAACCCCCCTCTTGGCCCAGACGGTAAGCCGCTTCCTCCTCCTGCCGACAAGGCACCTCGCGACGCGCCCGCCCCGGCGCCTGCGCCTGCGCCCAAGCCGCATGCCGTCGTCGACGTGAACGCCCATGTCGGCCGCGATGCGCCGAAGTTGGGGCCGGATGGCAAGCCCCTCCCTCCGCCTGCGGAGAACCAGCCGCGTGATGCGCCTGCTCCGGTTCCGGCGCCGGAGGAGCCGAAGCCTGAGAAGCAGGGTAAGCCTTTTAGGGCTTGAGTGTGTGGGATGTGTTGAGAGGCTGAAGGGTTTTGGGGGATGAGATGGCTGCGGTTGGAAGAGGTTGGCTGCTCGATGGTCTGATGGTCGGCTGCTTCTGGCGTGGGTGTCTTTGTGGAGGTCGAGGTTTTCTTGTTTCCTTTTTGCTTGTTTTTACTGAGTACGAAGACACTGACAATCGCTATAACTTGTAAACGTAAATGTAGGAAAGATCATTTAAAACGACATAAATACTTTTAGAACTGGAAAGTTGAATGCAAAGTCCAGTCTCCTTCAATGGTTTGATCCGTGCTCTGAGTGGTGATTCGACTCGTTCTGTGGTGAGCAAAACTCCTACAACACTTCTCATTACGGACACGGTGAATCTCCCGCTGATCCAAACTTGATTTGAAAGTTCAGGTGAGGCTAGTGAGACTGAGTTTCGGGCAATAGAGTAAGGGTGAATAGTCATACTAACAATGACAGGTATGTTACGACAACTTGGGAGGTAATAGAGACAATTTCGACAATGCGTGTGCTTCCGACCTTGTGCGCGATCCGGCAATATAATTGACGATTCGTCTCCGAATGAATGGCAGTTGGCAGGATTCCGGCCAGTACGGCGAATCAGAGTATGAGGAAGGCCACAAGACAAACCCCAGAACCGAATCTAGTGCATAACGCCCAGTATTCCAAGCTGAGTTGGACGGATACTGATCTGAATCATCCAAAACCATCTGGCAGTCGTATTCCAAAAGCATTTCAGCTGCAGACTCATCGCCATAGAAGATGACAGCATTCAGGGTCATATAACAAACAGAAGCTTCACTCCAGCCCAATAGGCGCAGCCTTGCCACAACAACGAAAAGATTACAAGATCGGTTCAAGTAGTACTTAGCGATCAGTCAAGAACGATAAATTACACACCACCGCGAATCGCAACCCCACGCGTGCGTCTTCCAGAGACGCTCACCCATCCATCCACACCTCCCACCACCTCCTCCCCTTCCCCTTCCCCTTCCCACCACCTCCTCCCCTTCCCCATCCCCTTCCCACAGGCCCCCCTCCCAATCCACATCCACTCACTCACCCAACCCACACAACCGGCACACCCCCGCCGCGCCTCACCACCTTCATCCCCCCACCACCACCTCCCCGTCGGCTCACCCCCCTCTTCTTCTTCCCAGAAGCAGCCCTAACCCTCCTACCCCCTCGCCCCCCTCCCTCACCTCCGCCGCCCGAGAAGAGGCTTCCCGAGCCCGCAAACGGATTGTCGGATGTGTCGGAGGTGCCGAGGGGGCTGAGGGAGCTGAGGGAGCTCAGGTCGTCATCGTCGTCGTCTTCGTCGTCCTCGTTGTTGGGGCTGGTAGGGAGCTGGTCTAGGGTTGAGGAGTCGGTAGTGGTGTCGTGGCCCTCATGGCGTTTTTTGGTCTGCGGGGGGGATTGTGGCGGCGGGTGGTGGTTGTAGTGCTGAGGGGTGGTGGTTGTGGGGTCGGTGGAGGTGGAGGGGTCGGAGGAGGAGCTGTCGTCGGTGTGGTCGGTGTGGTCGGTAGGGTCGGTGTCGTCTTCGTCGTCGTTGTTGGCGGTGGTGAGGGAGGTGGATGGAGGGGGGAAGCCAGTGGTACCGGCGGCGGAGGAGGAGGGGTCGGGGTCGCTGTCGCTGTCGCTGTCGCTGTCGCTGGTACTGAGTTGGGAGAAGGGGTTGTCTTCTTCGTCTTCGCCGTCCTCGCTGTCCTCGCCATAATCGTCCTCGTCGTCGTTGTCGTCGTCCTCGTCGCTGCCATCAACGCTGCTGCTAGGATCATGCCTAGACCCAGGCTCCTCCCCACCACCTCCACCACCACCACCACCACCACCACCATGCTTCATCTCCGCAGGCACCGCACGGGCATCGAAGCAAGCCGGTGGCATCGGTTCCGCGTCCGCAGTCGGCAGGGGCAGTGCGGCACGAGGGACGAGGCGGCCTTCGTGTTGGTCCATGCGGGCGGCGAGGTTGTTGAGGGCGGCGGCGAGGTTGGTGAGGTCGGTGGGGAGGGGGGCGCGTTTGTGGTATTTGGTGGTGGTGTCGGCGCAGTCGGTCCCGGGGTCGAAGTTGGGGTTGGGGTTGGCGGCTCGGGCTATGACGGCGGCGGAGGTGAGGGGGGTGGAGGTGGCGAGGAGGAGGGAGAGGAGGGTTGGGATGTGCATTTTGGGAGAGTGGAGGAAAGAATGGGAGGGTGCGTAGAGAGATAGGGAGAGAGGTCTTGTTCGTTGTAACGACTGTGGTGTTTGGAGAAGAGAGAGTATTTTGCAGCAGAGACTTCAGCAACTTCAATAGAGAAGCTCTGGTTGCCGAGAAGTCATCTCGAGAGCTGAGAAAATCTCACTCTTATATCTGCCTCTTCTTCCCCTGATATGCGCGAACGCCCAGCTTTCTTCTCTTCGACAAGCATTCCAGGGTCCCTGTGATAGCCTTCAGCATCCAATCGAAACCCTCTTGTCGTAACTGAGGCCTATTCCCTGCTGTTGCTGCCGTCGCCATCACATCACATCGTTTCAGGAAACTCTAAAATGCGTATAGCAAATTGTTAACTCGATCGTTGAACCCCAGACCCGTTGTTCTAGAGCATCCCTTGAGCCGTTTGATGTTTTAGTTTAGCTGTTCACGGGCACTGTTCTCGTGCTGCGCAACGCCTATCCATCAGCCGTACAATATGCTCTGGAGCTAGTTCGTTAACGGATTAGCCCTGGTGTCGATCGAGCGTTTCTAGCTTCTGTGGCTCTGTTTATTCGCGAGGGTACAGGTGCGATAGACTTACAGGTCAATGAGGCACGAAACGGTAGTGATGAGCTAATCGCGAATCGTCAGTCGTTGGTTTGGAAGTGCTATGATAGAAGGCCAGGCGATCAGGCATTGACTTTGGCCTCTGTTGCTGCATTATTGGCATTGTCGATGAGGAACCGCATTGGCGGTAGCCACATGTCGAGGCGCTTGACTGGACAGAGAGGAGAGCCCTTGAGTGACCGGTTCGTTCAAAATGAGGACAGGCGACGGCTGAGACCAGGAGACGTAAACATGCAGGGCGGCCGGGATCGGTACATGGACCGGAAAAGGCGATTGGCTCAGATGGGCGATGGCAATGGAGCTCGGCAATCACACGACTACTCAAGGCCCTCTTCGTGCCAGACAATTGGTAGATTACTGGAGCACCTGATTCCACGAGCCTCGTCAGCTGGACTAGCCTAGGCGAGCGACAACTCGATTGTTTCGTCGAGCTTATCCGGCGGCTTCCGCTGTGTTGCTCGAAGAATGGGGGAGAGAAATTTCCGATTGACAAACGACCACGCCCTATTCCAGAGAGTCGGTAAAAGGGTCCCATGCGTGTGAAGCGCAGTTGTACGTGCAGCGAGCTTACCGTTCACAAATCCGTTCAAGCACCAAACACCAAACTTTCTGGCGGCAACCTTGAACATGTCAATACGTACCCCAATGTTTCGAACAGGGTTCAACGCCCGGGGGATATTCTCCCGTCTGCTGCAGTTGGTTGGCAGCTGCCGAGGAGATGCGTGCCGGATGGATTGGGTTGCTACCTTGTAGCATGTAAGCATGCACGAAGGCTGAGCATCGTCATCTCCCCAATGTCAATTCGAAACAACAAGCACTGGAGAAATATCTTATTTGTCTTGCCAAGTCGAACTTGCGCCTCAAAACTGAAGGTTCTGGTGAAGTCTCTTCTCAAAAAGGCATGTTGTTGGGTTAATGGCGGGTCGGACGGTGGTTGAGTCCGAGCCGTGGTAGGAAAGCGGCGGAGTTGATGGTGATCGGCAGCCAGGTGGGAGCTTCTTTCGTGCAATTAACAGAAGGGTATTAGCATTTGTGGCAAGTAGATAAAGCCGTCGACCACATGCTTACCTCTTAAGTACCTCGAACCTTTTCACTCGTCTTACTAGTTGCAAAGCAAAACATGCCAACAGACGCACGTGTGAATGTATCCCATTCCATTGCTCCCTCAATTGTACACAGAATCCAACGTCCATATAGAAAAATTTCCTTGACCCGGGTATCTCTCCTCCACTCCTTCGTTGCAGTTACCAGCAGAACTCGACAACAAGAGATGGAAGACGAGAAAGGTGAAATCCATCCCCCAAATGTGCAGCAAGAGGAAACCAGATGCTTGGATCCTCCCGGAATGCAGCGGCTCGCTAAATCGCTGGACGACGCTTGATGACGTTGATGCGATGCTCGGTTGTTGGCATCGACGGTGACGATAAGGAAATGACCCCCAATAATACACTAGACTCCCTTTTTCCCTTTCTATACAGTAATTACCCCGGCGTCATTATTGATCATTACATTGCTTTCCCACCTCTTTCCACATTTACGACCCAAAGTTGTAGTTCTTGTTGCCGCTGCTGGGCCTGTAGTCATCGTACCCACTTGGCGGGCTCAGCGCAGATGGGGCGATGTGGAAGGCGTTGCTCTCAGGGGAAGGCGAGGGTCTGTAGGCAGGGTGATCGTTGCCGAAGTGCTGATCCTCTCCCCAAGTGAGGGGCTGACCGGGATGGCGGCCTTCGTCGGTGTCGCGGCCGTCGACTAGCGGGGTGTATATGGCCGCGGCGCTGGCGGCACCACCGGCCATGGGGGCGGGCGAAGCGATGCGGCCATGAGGACCGCCAAAGTCATCGGGGCCATGGTGGTCGTAGTGAGAGGAGGCGACCTCGATGTCCTGCGTGTTGGCGCTCCAAACGGTCTCGTCGTCGTGCTTCTGCGCGGCTTCGTAGGCGGTCGAGGCGCCGAAATAGGTCGTCGACTCGGCGCCGGGCGGGGTGTTGCCCTCGGCGCCGAGGAGGACACCGGTGCGGCGGAAGACGGTCACGTAGTAGAAGGAGATGCCGGCAGTTGTCAGGAAAAGGAGACTGCATGTGACGCATTGTCAGCTTGGCGTTGTGCCGGGGAGCCCGGAGGCTGGAATGTGGGGGAGGACGAAGGCGGAACTCACCAGATGACGACGCCAAAGCCGACGGTGGCCTTGCTGAGGTTGCACTTGAGCTCGTTGCCGTAGGCAAATGTCGAGCAGTTGCCCTTGTCCACGTTTGCATCCTTGGCGCCTTGGGCCATACCGTCACTGTTCCACGTTGCGACGGCGACGAAGGCCGCGAACCACAGCACCTGCCAATGCCGAGTCAGCACAAACGCTGCGGGGTGTACGAAGGGCTTTGCTTACGGTGTATATGGAATCGAGGGTTGCGAAGGCGTATGCGTTGGCAAAGCGCACCGTCCGGCTCCACATGGGCACGCCGACGAGGTATATTATCGCGGGCATGGTGAGAAAGCACTGCAGCACTGGTGAGCAAAGTTGTGCTGTGGAAAGAGAGCACGGGTGATTGGTACCAAGGCGAAATAGTATCTGGAGCGGCCATCGGTGCTGCCGTCCTTGGTGAAGATGGCGATGGTGATGCAGCCGGCGACGAAGATGAGGAGGACCTGCAGGGCGTGGGCAGCGGTCTTGCCCTTCTGGATCTTGCTCTGCTGGACGCGCATTCTGGCGCTGCAGAGGGAGGAGCGTGGAGGCGATAGGGAGGGCCTGGCTAGGCAGAGGAATACGAAGGGCGCGCGGCGGCGGTGACCCTGAGCGGCTGGGAGCGCGTTGTTTTGGTTGGTTGTTGTGGTGGTGCAAGAGAGAGCAACCAGCGAGGACAGGTGCAGCGGGTGGAGAAGATGTAGTGGGACGGAGGGAAGACTGTTGACGAGGCGCTGGCTCGCGAGGCGCAGTCTTGATCAGTGACGGCAGATTGTTTGTTACAAGGCCCGCTCATTGCGCGGTCGTGGCCCCTGCGCCGTGGCCCTGCTATTTTTGTGGCGGAGCGGGCGCGTAGTAACACGGGGTGCACGGCGAGGCTGCGACCGCTGACCGCCATCAGTGCGGCCCGACGCTCTCGGCTTCGCCGCGCGCGCGCTTGCATTGCTGGTGCCTCGCTTGGAAAGCGTTGAGTAGCCCGTCACCGTGGCAGCGTTGGCGTCGGTGGTGTCCCTTGATGTCATCGAGTTGCTGCTCAGCAAACCTGCGGCTCCGGGCCTGCAGCCTCCCGCCGCGTCCCGCCGAGTAAGCCGAGCCTCACACGCCCACGCAACGACGTAAGCGTGTCCGTCCCTCGCACTTCGCCACAATGGCATTGGGGGCCGGCGTTTTCGACCACTGCGATTCCTAATCATCGTCAGTACGGCTGCGCATGTCATCGGCTGTGCCGCCCCGAACTCCGTGTGGCAGGTCCAGGTGGGTGAGATGTGCACTGTCTCGAAGACGCCTCGGGAGAACATGAGGTTGATGGGGCGAGGAGCTGGGTTCATGCAGGAGAATTGTGTGAAGTTGAGAGCTGCGATGCCCGCAACCCGGGCGTCGCAACCAGATGTGGAATGACCGGGCAATGGAGGCAGGAGCGACGGCCCCAGCAAACCGGAGTCGAAGCATTCACACATTCACACGCATGAACCTATTTAGACAATCAGATGTTGCACTTTTGCATGTGTATAAATGCCTTGACAAGCGAGCTAGCATCGTGGTCGCTGGTCGAATTCCCGTGATTGAATTTCGCCTACCAGGCGCATGCACTGCTCAATATACATGCAACCACAACCCGATCGCGCATTATCTAATATTCATGACGATGCTTCCCAATCCTCGGTGCGCCCATTACGCCAGTGCGCCATATGATCTCCCACTGTGCTGTGCCTTGCTGTCCATGCTCTGACGGCCGGGCCGCGTGTTTCGTCCGCAGCCGTTGTCGCGCACTGCCTCCACCCAGCCAACCGATCTCCCGCCCGTCTGTACACCCGGTCCATTCCGATCAGTGGTCCCCTGCGTTTCTGCACAAGCGACGTCCATCTCCCGTCGTACAGCAGTCTCCCCCGGCATTATATTCAGTCGCTCTTGCCCCCCGCCTCCGCGATCCTAGCATCCACCTCCTTGGCCAAGTTCTGCAGATCCTGCTCCTGCGGCTCAAACTCGCGAGCCTGGGCAATCCACTGGCTGGCCTCCTTCAGCCTGCCCATATTCAAGAGGCAGCGGCCCCTCCGCCACCAAGCCTTCGCGTTCTGCACCCGCTTCAGATCAACGCTGGTCTCCGCATCAACGGCAGCCTCCGCCCAGCTGTTCAGCGACATGTACGCCTGGGCGCGGTTGGAGTAGAGAGCGCACAGCTCCTCGCGCACGAGGCCGGAGGGCTCCCACGGCGGGCGCTGCAGGGCCATGTCGATGGCCAGCGTGTACATGCGGATGGCCTCCTGGTGCTGGCCTTTCTTGAAAGAGGCATTGCCGGATTCGCGCAGCTTGGTGATCTGGGCGCTGCGCTTGGGGTTGACGGGGACGGGCGGCGGCGGCGTCTGGCCGGGCGTCTCGAGCGCGATGATCTGGCGGTGCAGCGCGTTGAGCTCGTCCAGCTCGCGCTGCAGGGCCGGCGACGGCGACGCCACGGAGACGGCCTTGGTCTGCGGGTCCATGCGCAGCGGGAGCTGCGTGAACGTGTCTTCCTGCTCCATGGCGGTGCGGGATGCGGGAGCGGCGGCGGCGGTGCGAAGACGGCGCGTGACCGGATTGCGCGAGGTGCGTGGCGGATGTGCGGTCGATCGGCTGCGGGTTTGCCTTCGCGTGACAGGCACAGCCGGGGCTAGGGACGTGCGCGGATGGTGGTGGTGGGCGGGCGTTGGTGTTGATTGAGGACACCGTGCAACTGCCAGGAACGCAACTGCCGGCGGCGAGCACAGCCACGCGCGAATGTGAATGCGCCACGCCCGCCGCTCCGGGGAAGCTTCGGGCCGCTGGCGTTCCAGAATAATTGCGTCGATAGTCGTAGCCCGTGTCGCCGGCGTGTATCAGCAGAGCAGCGGCCACGACTAATGATTCGCTGTGGGCGGCTGCTGCGCCAGTCTCCACCAACCTCTCACCCCCAGCCACCGCACAGCTCGACAGCGCGCGTCTGCGCTGCTGTGCCCTGACTGCTAGCCGCCGAGGGCTTGCCAGCTCGTTCACCGCTGTGCCCGAGTGACGAAATGGCACCTGCCCACGCTACGGCCTCCCTATGACCGCAGGAATACTGGCACTGTACACACGCTACCTAGCTCCGTTCTCTGCTAACCCTGAGCTGCTAACTCAGGAATCGGAGTCCTTCCCCTCTCCGAAGAGCTTGTCAGATCATTCTACACACGCCTCTACTCGCCTCACTCTCCCTACACTCGCCCAATGCCGTCCTTTCCGCGCAGGGCCACCAGCTTCCTCGGCCGCGCCGACTCGAAGAATCCTGCGACGACATGCAAAGGCGTCACCTCTGCCGGCCGGCCATGTCGCCGCGATATAGCCGCCGCTAAGCCCTCGAAGAGCGGCGTCTTGGCCGTCACCTCCGTCAACGAGAACGAAGGCGCCGCCGCCTACTTCTGCTGGCAGCACAAGGACCAGGCCGAGAAGCTGATCAGCAACACCCCCGCAAACCAGGGTGCCCACCTCGAGGAGACACACATCGTGCCGCTGCAGCAGCGGAGCAGCATCGATACCCTCGTTGGCAGGCTGGGCATATTGGAAGTTGACGATGGCCCGAAGCCCGGCAAGAAGCCTCGCCCGTCAGGGCAGAGCAATGGCAAGGTCCAGCGGCCACCTACCTGGAATAAGGTCAACGGCCCGCTTATGTCTGTGCCGGGGAATGTCATGAACGCACCCAACCGCCCTGGCACATACAGACTTCCCGTCCAGAAGAGCGAACCTGGTTTCTGGGCTAGCCTATGCTGTCTTTGCCTGGGCAGCGACGATGCCGAATATGAGATTGTCCGCCGCAAGCAGGAACACGCCAACGGTAAACCCCCGGAGATGAGCCAGGCTCCCCAGACGTCACGCCCACCGCAGAAGGTGTCGTCGCCCAAGCCATCAAAGCCAAGCCGGCCCTCAGCATCTCCCGCGAACAGTAATAATGTGACCGAGCGGCTGCTCTCCTTCATCCCTCCCTCCGTGTCACCACAAGTAGCCTCCCGCCTCATGGCCGAAGCCTCGAAGCCCATCTCCGAGAAAGACGAGCCCGGCTTCATCTACATCTTCTGGTTGACCGAGACGACGAATGGCTCCGGGCCCTCTGACCGAGATGCCTCGGCCCTCCTCTCCCCGCCCCGTCCCAGCGCCAACAACCGCACCACCAGCGATGTGCTACGGCAGTACAGCGTCAAGGACGGTAGCCGCAGCCCCGGCCGCAAGGGCGGCAAGGGCGGAGAAAAGAGCCACATTCTCCTGAAGATCGGCCGCGCCAACAACGTCGCCCGCAGGATGAAGGAGTGGGAGGCCCAGTGTGGCAAGACGCCTTCGCTGGTGCGCTTCTACCCTTACGTCCCCTCGCCGCGACCGTCGCCTGGGTCTTCTCCCGCACGGCCCGACAACGTCGTGGCGCCCAAGGGCGACGGAACCGACGCCAAGGGCGTCCGCAAGGTCCCGCATGTCCACCGCGTCGAGCACCTCATCCATATCGAGCTTGCCGAACAGCGCGTCAAGCGCACTTGCAGCGTCTGCGGCCGCGAGCACAAGGAGTGGTTCGAGGTCGAGGCTAACCGAGATGGCATCAAGGCTGTGGATGACGTGGTCAGGAGGTGGGTTAAATGGGCAGAGGAGTTGCCGGTTTGATCGATGAAGGTCCTTTTCATTTCTCGCTTTGTATAATCTTTCATTTACCGCATGGGACACAAATTGCAAGTCCTGCATAGCGAGGAGTACTTATTTTTCGGGCATGGATTTCGGCGTTTCTTGGTCAGATCTATCAGCAGTCGTATAGACGGAGGTTACGGAGTAATGTTGGTACATGCGTATACATCGATGAGCGAATGCAAGAATGGCAAGCCCAGGGGGCTGCTTTGAGAAACAGAACAAAATCGTTATTGAATGGAACTTGTGAGATGGAACACTTTTCTCAGCGTCATTACGTACTGCCGGAGAGCAGAATTCAATCAACATAATTCGACTAGCCATCGTACTTAATCTAAGCCCCCCTATCATTATGGAGCCAGAGTTATGGGAAGCATCCATACCTCCGGATCTAGACAGACGTTGCGGCATACCATAGGCATGAATGCTTCACCTCCAGAAGCTTAGAATAATAGAGTTTCAATTTCGAGTATTCGATCCCTTTTCGCCCCAAAGCAGTACCACGCAAGCGCCATCACTCACAATAACGAGTACGAAATAGGAGACAAGAACCCTCACCCTCACGTGCCCACATTGCACCCCCCTCCCCTCCCCCGACGAAACCCCGCCACCGCTGCACCGATACCACCCTATCCCAATCCATCCAGCTGCGCCCGCCCGTCCACCCACAACTTCAAACACAGCAAAGAGCTTCACATCTCTCCCACACACCTGCAAGGCCCCCCTAGCCAGTCCAAATCCACAACTTTCAAACGCCCTCCCATTCGTCACACATATGTACAAACAAGCCCCACCACCACCTACACGCGTGCATGCATACACCCGCCCACGCCATAACTTCAAACGTAGGAAAGCGTGGTGATGGGTGTACGAAGCGCCCCTCCGCTCCCCACTTACGAGACGACGACGGCGATGGCGGCGTGCTTTGCCCGTTTTGGTCGCTCGCTGTGCGTGAAGGTTGGTTTGGACGGCGGGGGTAGGGTTTGTCGCTAGGTAGAGGGTGGGCGGGTGGTTGCGTGGGGGAGCGCTGTCCAGGCCGAGGGAGGCTCGTCGCAACCACGACCCTCGCTTTTCGCGTTCTTCCGTTCGCGAGTCACACATACATCCATACATACATCCATCCATACATACCTGTTGCTTCAACATGCTTCGGCCAGACGTGACGTTTCCGCATCGCGCGCGCCTCGCCTCGCCTCGCCTCACAGTCTGCCTGCCGTGCCTCTCTCTTTCTGCCGCCACGCACACGCACGCACATACACTGAGGCGTAATGTGGCTGTGGAGTATGGCGTGGCGTGGCGTTGCGTGGCGGGGCGTTGCATGCGTGCTTGCGTGCCTTGCAGACGGGAGAGGGATGGGGCACGCGCGTGGGGCGGGCCGGGGCAGGGAAAGGATTCCATGTGTGTTTCGTGTTTGACTACTTAGGCTAGGGACGGGCAATGGCATTTTTTTTTGGACGAATGGTGGTGGTGATGGTGGTGGTGGTGATATGGAGAAATGGGAGGGGCGAACGGCAGGAAATGGAGGCGGGAGGATTGCCGTTATGGGAAAGGGGATGATGTGCTTTTGATGGTGTTTTGTGGAGACGGACGGGGACTACTGGAAAGAGGAGGAGGTTGGTGGTATGTGACAAACAGTGTTTTGGAGCGGGATTGGCGTTGTGCTAGGTGTGAAGATGATTGGTGACAGTATTGATAGTATTGTTGGAGGTGGCCCGATACCACTTTTTGAAACAGTCTAAAGAGCGGGAATTTGGTAGGAGCTATACCCGTCTAAGCGGCGCTTGATGTCTGGAGATAACCTCTATTTTGGGACACGTAGACATTCGCTTCTCCAAAGTTAACGGGTATGTTGGAATGAATCCGTTGTGAAGGTTGTTGTGGTGAAAGACATTTCCCGATCTACCTACAAATACAAAAGCCAGAAGTCGTAATAATGTATGTCCGTTTACCCTTGGTATGTCCGTATCATCAAATTAATCCCATCTCTTTCTCGTACATGTATGTCGTAACTAGTGCCCAAACCCAATCTCGCTTCTTCCCATCCCGGCGAAGATAAATTGTAAGGAGATATTACAATTAGAGGATTACATCTGGGGGAAGTGTGTCGAAGAGGCTTAGAAAAAACAAAAAGGGTAAGTTTTTTTTCTTATTGGCAAAAAAGCCCGCAGAAACCTGTACGTCCGCGTATCTAATCTACAGAGAAGGTTAATCGAATCCGTTCCGTAGAAAGCCCGGCATCATGCTTAGGTAGCATGGTTTGTAGAATGGAAATCAAAAACAGAGACGCAATGTGTCTCGAAGAATCGGAAATGTGGGTAGGTATGGGTTTGTGGTGGTTTTATGGGTTGTCGACGATGGCTCCTGAGTTTTCTGGGTGGGTGCGGTAAGGTCTGGTTTGGCTTGGGTAACTAAGTGCGTGTGTGGTATATAAAGAGGTATACAATCTGTCGGTGATGAAGAAAACAAATGGTGGGTGCGTGGTGTGGGTAAGAAAAGAGACAACCAATCGACTCCCAGCCAAACCATCGGTCTATGTTGAGGGGGATCTCAAAAAAACGCCAATTCCCAAAATAAAGTGGACAGGGTCGTAACAAGAATGCTTTCACTTCTCATCGAACAGCTTGCTTGCGTTTCCTCTCTTGGCCATTCCTCCCCGAATTCAAGGCTTGTCGTCGGTTGGACAGAGATGTATCATCCAAAGCTGCTTTTTTCCCAATGTTACACGACAACGCCGACGCACCAATTACTCGCAAGACAGCTGTTCAAGCGTCGATGGGGGGAGTCAAGGAGGATCTAGTAGACGATTCCAGCCTCCAGGCCACTGACAATGCCCAGAGTCTCGTCAACGGTGCGCTCAAGAAGCTCGACTCTCTCCCTAAGCTCGCGGTTCTCGCGCCAGACGTCCATCTGGCCGCCGTTGGCCTCGTTGTTCATCTTCCCCGCGCCGGTCAGGATGACAGGCAAGATGCTTCCACGCTGCACAGACTTGCGCTGATCGCGCTTCTTCTGCAGAGTGGCGTCGAAGGTGCTCTTGCGCTTGAAGGCGGTAGGCTTGGTGGGGGTCTCGGCTGGGCTGGGAGCAGAGGTAGGGGCGGTGGAGGCGTTGTCGAGGTCGGCGAGGTCGGAATCGGTCATCATGCTCTGGGGCCGGCTGCGGAAGCCGGGGAGATCGTCGTCGACGGTGATGGTCTCTCCCTCGGACTCGAAGCCTGAGTCGCGGTCGCTCAGGACGCCGTTCGGTTCGGTGGTCATGGTGCTGGACGCGGTGCTCTTACGGTTACACTTGCAGCCCGGGCCCCTTACGGCACGGAGCGAGGCGATGCGGGCCTCTTCCTCGTCGGCGCGCAGCTGGCGCTCCATGTCGAGGGCCTGGCGCAGGGCGTGCATCTCCTTGTCGCGCTTCTCAGCCTCGGTCTTCATGTTGTCCAGCTGCATCTGCAGGTTCTGCGCGTGCACCTCGGCCTGCTTCTTCTCCTCGACCAAGCCGTCCTCCTCTAGTCTCGTGTCCTGCATGGCGAGCTGGATGGCTTTGTAGGACATCTGGAACTGCCTGAGCA
Source organism: Neofusicoccum sp. Z40 (assembly GCA_037356075.1). NCBI lineage: Eukaryota > Fungi > Ascomycota > Dothideomycetes > Botryosphaeriales > Botryosphaeriaceae > Neofusicoccum > Neofusicoccum sp. Z40. The sequence continues at coordinate 102,037 of JBAWJV010000032.1, read as the reverse complement.
GGGCGGTGCTGGACTTCAGGAGGTCGTGGAAGGAGGCCGGATCCAGCGGGTCGGGCTGGCCGTTGGGGAACAGCGCGCTCTCGATGTCCAGGACGACGAGAGGGTCCTGAGGCATGTTGGGATCGGGCTTGGGAGGGTCGTTTTTGCGAGAGAACCATGATGCGAACATGGACTGTTGGGCAGGCTGGGAGGCAGTGCTCATGGCGCTCTGGGTGCTGGCTCGCTTGAGGGACCTGACGGATCTCGCACGGCCCACGGCGGCAGGAGTGCGGGAGGTGAAGGAGCCTCCGGAGTCCATGGCGTCGTCGTCGTCGGAGTCGAGATCAGAGTCGGAGCCGATGTCTGAGTCCGAGAGGTCGTCGCGGGGGGCGAAGGGGAGCTGGCACGGGGCGGAGGCGCCGTTGAACCAGTCGCCGATGCGGAGTCTTTGTTGGTCAGGGACGGATGCAGGAGGGCGGCGGGGCGGGATGAAAGAGGCCAGCGACTTTGTTGGCGAGGGGAGCGAGGAGCGCGAGGGCGCGGGAAAGTGGGCGAGCGAGGCAGTTGCGCGGTGAACTAGCGGTCTGCAATTGTCGATGAAGGCGGTCGAAAGGGCCTTGGAGTGGGCGCGGCGGGCGGGGGGGCAGTCGTCGTCCAGCGAGAAGGCGGCCGGGTCGTAGCTGGTGTCTTGAGAGGTCAACAGCGCAGGAGGGGGTTTGCCCAGCGGATCATGGTCGAGGGAGGACGTGGGCGGCGCAGCGGACCGGGCAGTAGGGGAGCGCGGAGGGCGGTGGAGCGGGACGTGCGCGGGGCGTCGCAGGGAGCAGACGGTGGCGTGCGAAGGAGCGGCGGTCGCCGGGCTGGCCAGCATTATTATTTCAATAGCGTCGACCGCGTCGCAGCGCAGCGAGCGCGCGGGGGGGCCGGGCGGCGGGCGCGCAGAGGCGACGAGCGGAATGTGGAGGGACCCTGGAGCCACAGGCTGCGGCGGGCCGGTGTCTCAGGCGCTGGTCAGCCCTGCGGCGAGCTGGGGCGGGCCGCGATAGCGATACGGCCCGGACGAGGCACGCAGGAGGGCGCTCCACGCGACGATGTGCACAGATCGGTGGGTCAGGAGGGCGACGGCGGCGGCGGGCGCGGTGAGTGAGTGCGAGGAGTGACGCGCGCAGTGCGCAACGGTGACGCGGGCGGCCGTCTTCTATGCGCGCTCTTGCGGATGGCCGGTGTGGCTGGGAGCTGCAGCAGCGCCCAACCCTGCGTCGCCACGCCGAAACGCGCGACGGTGAACGTCATCCAGCGCCGCGCAGCCGATCCCTGCGCGAGATGCAGGAACACACACTCGTCGCGCGCCGCTGTGGGCCCGCAGCCACCGCCTTTCGCGCTGCCCGCTGCCCGCTGTGACCTCACCTCCACGCCGCCCCGCGCTGCGTCCTGCCCGCGAGCCAGCTTCCGCGACGTCTCGACACTCGACGCTCGACTGCTGCTCCGCGCCGTCAGCAGCGCCGTGCAGAGACAGCCTGCTGCAACCCGGCCCGCCTGCATGTCGCCGCGCAACCAGCTGCGTCCACGACGACGCTTGACCCCTCCGGACCTTGGAGCCGGCCGGCATGCGCCTGTCTCTCTGGCTCACCATCACGCTGCGCTTGTCCGCCGCCAGCCGTGCCTTGCGCCAGCCTCTGCGCCTTATGTTGAGCACCGTGAGAGCGTTCCATGCGCCGTTCCTCCACGTGGGTGGCCGCGTTGGGGCGCGCAGCCACTGCGCCTCTTGTGCTGGCCCTCACCACGTTCCAGCCCACCCCGTCATCCTGTTTCAACCTCCCGGCAAGCTAATCTCAGTAGCTTGTATCAGCCTGACGCCAGCCGCCCAATCACAGCGCTCCGCTGCTGACAAAGCTGCCCAGCACGACTGCCCCGCGCTATCAGGCACCCCCACCACTGCCCGCCTATGACGCGCCATTTCCCGCAATCCCCATCTCCTCAATCCTCTCGCCTCGTCTGTGTCGGTTCCCGAGTTGAAGCGTGCTTGTCTGACCGCGCACCCGTGTGACCTCACCGACGCCCTGCATGCTCTGCCCTATCGGCAGCCCACGGAATCCCTCAACATGAGCGCATCCGACGCTGCAAGACAGCGCGTCGTCGCGATAATGGAGGGCAGCATTGCTTCCGAGCCGCAGACCCAGTCCGCGAAGCGCCTGTACGACTCCCGCGCCTCCAACTACGACGACTCATGGCACCCCTCTTTCGCGCGGCAATTCATCTCGCAGCTCCCGCTGTTCCCTGGCGCCAGAGTCCTCGACCTGGCCTGCGGAACCGGACTTCTGACCTTCCTGACCGCCGAAGCCGTGGGGCCGACGGGCTCGGTGACGGGCGTCGACATTAGCGGCGGCATGCTAGCCGTAGCCCGCCAGAAGCTGCAGTCTGGCGCCCCCCCTCGTCGCCGCGCCAGCAGCTCTGCCGCGTCTGACCTGCTGCTTATCGACGACGACGCCGACGAACCCGCCGTGCCCGACCGCTGGAAGCACGTGCGACTCTTCGAGCACAGCGTCACCGACCTCGACTCGCTGCACGATGTCGCCGCCGAGAAGGGCACCTTCGACTTCATCACCATGGCCTCCGCCCTCGTCCTGCTGCCCGACCCGGACGCGGCAATAGCCTCCTGGCTCCCCTACCTGAAGCCCGGCGGCATCCTCGCCATCGACGTGCCGCACCCGCAGAACCTAATTGCCGGCATCATTCTGGAACGCATCGGCCGCCGCATGGGCGTGCCCGTGCCCTACCACCGCAGCTGGGTCCTGGACGAATCCACTCTGCCGCAAATGCTCAACCGCATCGGCGGCATGCAAACCGTAGAAAACAACTTCATCACCCAAGCCGGCTACGGCGAACGCCTCCTCCCCACCTCCAAACCCGAAATGGAGCGCCAATTCACCACCGTCATCACCAGCGAAGCCGGCAAAGCATTCGGCCAGAACCGCGGCCCCAAGTGGGAAGAAGCCCGCATCCTCTTCTACGAAGAATGGCTCCTCGAAGCCGAGAAGACGGGCACAGGCGTCAAGGAGGTCGACGGCGTCTGGCTCGTGCAAGCGAAGAAACCCCCCCTCTCAGGCTCCTGCCGCTGCAACACCATCCGCTACGTCGCCACCGACCCGCCCCACCAATCCAGCATCTGCCACTGCCGCACGTGCCAGAAACTGAGCGGCTCGTCCGCCATGGCCTGCGTCAACTTCGCCTCCGTCAGCATCACCTGGCTCAACGCCTCGGACCGCGCCCTCAAAACCATCTCCCTCTCCCCATCCGCCGCCGTCAGGGCTTTCTGCCCCTCATGCGGCAGCCCCGTGTCGATGCGTTATCGTGACCAAGAGACGGGGGAGCTGCGGCCTGATGTTTGGGTCCCGCTGAGCACGGTTGATGAGGGCTTGCCCAAGGATTTTAGGATCGAGAGGCATATTTTTTTGGATGAGATGGCGCCGTGGGAGAGGGTGCCGGAGGATGGGGCGGAGAGGTGGAGGGGGTGGGAGGGGGGGGAGGTGTGGGTGGGGAAGTAGTGGGGGGGTTTCTTTTTTTTTTGGTGCGGTGTTTGGTGTGCTGGGTTTGGGGAATCTTTTTTTTTTTGGGAGGGGGGGTGTTGGGGGTTGGGCGGTTAGCGGGGTGTGGTGTCTTGTTTTTGTTGATATCATGTATTCAAAATAGACTTTGGATTCTCTCATCATCTTCATACTAGTCTATGGGACTTTAGCCTTGAGTTTGGATATGGTGGTCGATTTTCGTCAGGTGTTAGTCGAGGTTTAGTGAGTAGGACGCGAACAATGAACGACGATTGTAAGGCTACATTTCAGGAATAGAGATTTTTCCAGCGGCGGGAGATTTTGTTAACTTGGATAGAAAGCAGTCTTCGTTGGCCTGTAGTCCATTTTCCGACCATTGTATATGCCGCATTGGATGTGGGTCATGAGAGGACCGCAATTTTCGTCCACAACTGGCCAGGGGCTCTGATCAAGTGCGGAAATCTCAGAATGCGTCTGTCAGCCATAAGAAATTAGAAAGCACGGGAAGGATTTAGTAACGGCTTTAGAACAATGGCACGACCGAGTCTTCAATATTCGAATCCGATCTTGGAACCCCCACAATTTTTCTTACTATTTGGTCGAGCTGGAAAAAGGCGCTAGTGTCTTTCAAACACACCCAATAGTAATCGTAATTCGCCTCTTTCTTTCTTACCCATCTTTCAGCCACCTGGAATGGGTAACCGCGGGTGAGAATGGACCTGATTCTCGCAATACATCTGCTGAAACAGATATCCACATAGTTCAACAGGGTGTAGCTCAGAAGTTATGCTATCTTGAAGCTTTTGGCGCAACATTTTGGACGAACCGTCAACATTACCACCTAGGCTCTGGAATAAGTGCCGCTTATATGATATGATCTTTATGAATACAAAAACATAAATGACCTACCTCTTAGACTTACCTTTAAACAATTTGAAACTCTCAACAGTGACTCTACAATCTCCACTTTCCTATCCGCCTCACTCATCTCTCCCGTCCCGACCCTGAGTTCCGCCGCCTTCGTCCTGCTCCTCACAATCCCTGGATCGAATCCATCCATCGACTGCAGCCTTACCAAACTGGGCACCATAACCAGTATCCACCAACTACTCATTCTCCTCCAACGCTCGACACCCTCCTGCTACCCAAAACCTCACTATTCCTGATCCTGCGCACCCCACCAGTCATTAGCATCAGCCTGCCGCAGCTCCTCCAGCAGCGACGATCCCTGCTCCAGCGGGGGAAGGGGAAGAAACTCACCCAACAGCTCACCCAGCTGCTGTCCCTCCCCACCACCACCAACCGCCTCCTCATCGAACGGATGTGCAAACCCAGTCTCATCGCCCAAGTCTCGGTCCCCCTGCTGCTGCTGCTGCTGCTGCTCCGGCGCCTGCAAAATCCCCAACTCCTCCACCATCAACCCCGGATAATCCTGCTGCTCGCCCTCTCCACTCCCCGTCCCCGTACCCTCCCCAGACCCCACCCCCGACCTCGCATACTCATCCTCAAACCTCGCCCACGCATCACTTACCACCACCGGCGCCTCCGTCTCCGCCTCAGTCTCCGTCTCTGCCTCCGCCTGCGCCTGCGCCTCCGGAGACCCCTCCTCCCTCCGCAGCGCCCTCCGCTGCGCCCTTAGACGTCGGGCATCGCGCCCCTCCTTCCCCTCCTGCTGCTCCTCCCGCTGCTGCTGTTGCTGTTGCTGCTGGCGAGCCGCTTGTATCTGCTCGGCGTTGCGGCGGTAGCGGAGGGAGAGGGTTGCGGTGAAGGAGGATGTGATGGGGGGGGTGTGTGTGGTGGTGGGGGGTTGGCCGACGGAGGGGGGGATGGAGGGGAGGGGGCCGGAGAAGAGGGAGTGGTTGGTTGAGGGGGTGGTTTTGGGTATGATCTGCTGCTGCTGTTGTGGAGTGTGAGTGGTGGGGACAGTTTGGACGAGGGGGGTTTGCGGCGATGGGTGATGCTGAGGCTGCTGGGCCGACTGAGTGTTGTTGGTTGGTGGTGTAGTGAATGGAGGAGGAGCCAAAAAGGCATCGAGGAGTCCATCCTGCGCCAATGCAGCCGCGACATCCCGCTCGAGGGACGTGTCCGACGCGCCCATCTGCGTTGTGTCTTGCATCCCCCGCCTCTGCTCGCGCTGCGCCGACAACCTCCTCCTCACCCTCCCAAACTCTCCCGGCACATCCACACCCTCCTCATCCGACGAATGCACAGGACTCCACTCCTCACCCTCATCCACCTCCGCATCGCCAAACTCCTCCCCAAACACCTCCCTCATAACCCCCACCACCGCCTCCCTGAACCTCCGCCTCCTCTCCACGCCCGCCGCGCCCATCTCCCCATACGCCTGCACGACGCTGCGATCGCTCCAGTTCAAGTGCGGCAGGTCTAGCGAGCGCGTCCCGGTGACATATCCGGACTGCCACAGCACCTCCGCGATCAGCACCGCCGACGCGAAGACGCGCACCTCGTGCTGCGTGGAATCGGCTACCCAGCGCAGCCGCTGCATGCGCCACTCGCGGTCGTTGATGGCGCCGCTGGTGGCGGCGGCCTCTGCTAGTCGCCGGTGCTGCTGCACGAAGGCGTGGAAGCTCTCGGGCGTTGTTGGCGTCGGCGTCGTCGTCGGTGCGGTGCGGTCTCGTGGGGGCGGGATTGGGCGTTGGGGTTGCGGGCGAGCGGCGTCGCGGGCGTGGCTGGAGGCTGCGAGGCGCTGGCCTTCGGCGGAGTTGGCGAAGGCTTCTATGGCGGTTATGCGGCGGCCCTGGTGGGAGGGTGCTGCTTGGGTCTGGAGGCGGGGGAGAGCAGAAGTAGGGGGGTAAGGGGAGCGATATGTCTGGTTCCGGGTGAAGGGACTTGGGTGGTTGGTGAGAGGACTGGGCGTGTAGGGATGAGCGTGTTGATAGTGTTGCTGCTGTGCTTGGCCCTGATTCTGCCAGGGATCAGTCCACGTGAGACCGGTTCCAGGTGCTCCCTGGCTGTTGGCGGCATCGCGCTGGAGACTGTCCTGTCCATCGCTCTGTGATCGTCGAGACATGGACGCCGGCGGGAACATTGGCGGCCCCGCAAGAGGGGAGTTCGGAGAGAAGTCATTGCCCGTCTGGAAGGCGTTGGACGGAAAGCGCGTGATGCCAAACGGCGGAGTCCCGCCCATGAACCGAGCATTCCGGTTCTGTCCTGCGCCACGAAGGCCACGGAGACTGGAGCGGTGACCTGTGCTCGACTGAGGACGGTAGCCAAAAGTCGGACTGACAGGCGACGCAGCTGCCGAGCCGCGACCAGACGTAGGAGCGTCCGATCCAAAGGAAGTCCTGAGCGCCTTGCGGTCCCCGCGGCCGTCGTTGTTTCCGTCGTTGCTGGCCTGTGACGACGCATCGGAATTCCGTTGGCGGATGGTGTTGGCACGTTTAGCTTGGTTGTTGTCGCGGGCCCAAGCTTCTTTCTGGTGCTGTTCGCTGTATTTCCTCCATCCGCCGCTGACGTTGCTATCCGCAGCCTTCTGCTGCAATGCATCACGCTTCCTCAGAGCAGCCCAAGCCCTCTGACAGTTATTGAACGTAGGCGGTAGCGGAAACGTGTGAGCCAGGTAGTTCCAGCTGTTGTGCATCGGCGCCGGCTGCACGATACCTCGAGCGTCGCCATTGGCATCGCGGACGAAGTTCCAAACAGTATTGCGCGCAATCATCTCCGTGGTATCCGGTGTCAGTGGTGTGCCGACTGGAACAATCCGATCAACGACTACAACGTCCTCCTGGCTCCCCGCCATGTAGTCCGGCTGAGTATTGGGTTCACTGCGGCCGCGAACGTCCATGTTGAAGCCACCGCTCTTCTTGCGCCAGTCTTGCATCCTCTTCGTGAGCGCATTCGTTGTCATCGGCGCTCTTCCCGTCTCTGCCTCCGGTCGCATGCGATTCCGAATGTCCTTCACCTCGACGCGACGGTCATACATCGTCCACATCCACATGCGCCACCCCTCCACCTTGGTAGATACGAAGCGCGGAAGGATTGGAAAGTCCCGTAGAAGCGTCCGTCCATCGCTGCCGATGATCGGGTTGCCGTCGTTGTCCCTCAGGGGGCCGGGGGCATCATAGCTTTTCTTTGTGCTGTCATCCGGGCTCTGCTCAACAAAGCCGAGGCGGAAAGGAAGATTGTTCTCCGAGACCCAGGCTTGCTCTTGCACGAACGACGTCGTGTCATTCGCGTTTCCCGTCGCAGGGGTTACAACGTAGTCATTTCGGGGGTAATCGTCACCCCGCAGGATGTCTGCATATAGTTGAAGGTGCGGAGGTTGTTGCGGCTGCTGGGGCTGTGCCTGCTGCGGTACGAACTGAAAGGTTTGGGGGGCGTTCATGAGTCCGGAATGTGGATCCTGTCCTTGACCAAAACTGGTGGGTTGGACGTTCTGTTGCTGAAGCTGCTGAGCATATTGTTGCTGTTGAGGTGGTAGCTGGTATGGGCTGATGTATGGCTGCTCGTACTGCTGAGCCGGCAGTGTCTGCTGCGTGGGGAAGGGGAACTGACTAGTGTTCGGGTCTTGACCTTGACCATACCCAGAAGGTTGGGTGTTGTTCTGCTGCTGGTATTGCTGACCATACTGCGGCTGCTGGGGTATAGATTGGTGTTGACTGTTGGTGTTTGGAGGGCCCTGCTGAAAGCCCTGATCCTGGCCCTGACCAGGGTTCTGAGGAGGGTTGTTGTTTCCCGTGGGGTCTGACATGTCTGTGAGTATGAACAGTGCTCGATACCTACTCTCGTTGTCTTACCTTGCGATTTAGCTTTCCTCTCTTCTGTGATAGCAAATGTCAGCGTCCTGCGCTGTTGCATTGAAGAGAGGGACCAGATGTTCGAAAGACAGGGGTCGTAAAAGCTGGGAGATTCTAAAGGTGATGCTTACCCTACTTGATTATATATCAACTCCTGTTCCTCTTTGTTTTTTTATCTTCTCCTTGTGTACGAACTATGGCTATAATGTAATTGTTTTTGAAGTATGTCAGTACAAAAGGTGGGCAAAATGGCATTCTATGCTATTTTTAGCTGAAAGAAACTACTTATCTTAATCGATGGTTTGCAGGCTATCTCAACCCTGCCTCATAGTACAACAAAGGTTGTCATTGAGTCAGGCATGTAACTTGCTTTTCGCTGTATGCTCACTTCTACTATTACGAATTTGCACAAGGTTATGGTCCTTATATTTTTAAAAGTGGATTCATTTGTACTTACTGCAAGAAGCAATGCTCAACGCCTAGAACGCCAAATTCATGATTCATAATGCTTAGAGTACCAAGGCTTTTTTTCTTCTTCGGATTTCTTTTCTTTGGACTGTTTTTGATGTTTAGCTTCTTTGAAATTCCCTAGGGGTGTTCCTTCAGGCCGTTAACCTGCCAAAGCCGTCTTTCAGGACTAGTCGTTCCCCTGCCCCAGCTCATGGCGCCTCTATTCCTCAAATTCGAACATCTCGCCCATCTGAAGCATCTCCCCCGGAGTGGGAGAGCCTTGCTGAGTGGGTGCAGGCGTCGGCGGCGTAAGGGTGAACTGGACAGGATCGGATACAGGCGCGTAGTCCACGGGCTCGTCGGCAAGATAAAAGTACTGACCGTCTGGGTGATAGTCTGGGAAACCCATGAACGGGTCCATGCCGGTCCCAAAAGGTCCCTGTTGCTGGGCAGGAGGATTGGTATCCTGAGGAGGCTGTTCGAAGACAGTGACGTTGTACGCGCCTGGAAGCATCCCGGAGTCTTCCATAAAGACATCTTCGTTGTGAGAAGGTTGACTGGAAGTGGAAGGGAGCTCATAGGTAGAGGTGTCACCGAGAGTTGGAGGGGCGTAGAGTCCCTCGGCGTCATGGGCTGTGTTCCAGGCTTCTAGAGGGACCAGCATACTGGCCAGAGCTTGTGTCTCAGGACTCTCAGGCTCGGCAGATGTGGATGACTGTACAGATGCGGGAGCCGTGGAGCTCGACGCGGGGGATTCCGTGGGCCTTCCATGCCAGCGATTCCTACCGAAGTTCATGCCACATGCGCGGACAACCTCCCTGGGCGGCGGCTCCCTCCGAGACAGAGGATCTGTCAGCTCACTGTCCCGGGGAAACTTGGTCTCTTGGCCCCCGAACCTGTTGTGTTGCCTCCATGAGACGAACCCGGACTCGGCGGCAGCCTTCTTCCGCTTGATCAGATCATCCAGGGCGGCTTGCGCTTGCGGCCGGATGGCCTGTTTGGCCAAGGGCCACATCCAACCGTGGTAGTTGTCTTGAGTGCGTGAGAGGAGCGAACGCGGCTGTCGTACGTTTGTGGTACCATCTGCGTTCTGGACAACGTCCCAGACTGTGTTATGCTGGATCTGCTCATCGCTCAAGCGATCGACGATGCAAAGATCCCTCCTGGTCGCATGGCCAACCTTCGTTCCAGGGAGGAGGCCACCAAACTTTTGCGCCCACCCCGTGATCTGGGATCTTAGGCCCCTTTCGATCTCGAGCAGTTTCTTCCGCTCCGTCACCACGGACATCCGAGCTGCGATATCCATCACGGTCACGCGGGGGTCGTAGACCATCCACATGACAACCCGCCAAGGCTCGACCTTAGTCGAGACGTTCGTGCCGTAAGGTCCGAGAATCGGCAGATCGTACAGCGGCTGATTCAACGCGCCGAGCCTGGCGTTACCATTAGCGTCCCTCATGAGACGGGTGTCAGGGTAAGCGCGCTGTGGCTGTTCGAGAACGCTCACCTGGTAAGGTAGGTTGTCCTCAGACGCCCAGGCCTGGCCCGGGATGAACGAGGTGACGTCGTTGGGATCATTACCCACCGTCGGAGGGACAACGTAGGCCGCAAGCGGGGCATCATGGCCACATGGAATATCCTCCGTCAGCCTCTGGTGAGGCTCCTCGGCGGTGGATGGCCGTTGAAGTGTCTGAGCCACAGCTGAGTGTCCTTGGGGCTGCGTGGCATGGCCCTGAGCTTGCGTCGAACGTGGTGGAAAGGCTTCCAACGGAGGAATGTGTGACGCAGGCCTCAGTTGGCTGATGCCCTTGTTGGACTTGCGAGAGGATTTCATACCGAATATTGTGGAAACTGCGCAGGTGGACGAGAGTCCTGAGGAGTCGATAGAGTGTAGAAAGTGATGAAGAGCGTTTGAGGTCTTGCTGTGTAGCTTTCTTGTAAGAGTGTGTTCGGGATATTAGTATTCCAGACTGGTAGCAGAGGCTTTAAATGCTCTATTATTACCATCATTATGTTTGATATATACGACGCCGTATAGAGACTATGCTCGTCTTGACATTGTTCGTGAATTAGACAGTGTACTCTGAAGGGAAAACGTACCAGGCAGATGTTGTTGTACTGTGCTATTGCCATAACACGGTGTGAGGAGAAGTATCAAAGCGAATGTCCTGAACAGGAACATTGCTAGCGTTATATGAGGCGGCATGTTGCTCTACAATGTCCGTATGGAGCCTCAGCTGATGCAATCGATTGATATCCATTGTCAAGAGAGAAGAAAGGTAGACTTGCTGTTCTGTAGAGCCTGTCAAGCAGAGCTTGTCCACGAGCGTGATATTTGACGTCATTCCTCCCTCCATGTTGGCTTTCCCAAGCACCGTGCAGTGACTTGCCAGTGTCTGTGATGAGCTGCGTCTCTGAGCATACAAGTTTGCTTGTCAATGTTCGGCAAGAAGGAATGGAGGTCGAGCAAGGCGCTCACGCCTTCGGCGAAGAGGTCAAAAAGATTTGCTGGCATTGAATGACATTGCAAACCTTGCTTCTCACCTAGTTAAGGCCATGAAAGAAGTCTCACAAAAGGTCTGCTCTCTGGAGCCGCAAGACTCGGCAGGAGCGTTGCGGATGCGGTGCTTAAGTAAGTAAGACATCCCCGCTCGGCCGTGCAGAAGATCCGCCCCGACACACTCCATCTCCCGCGACACCTCAACCCCTCCACTCCGACTCCTTACACTCACTCTATGAAGGACCAGCTGCTGCCGTTTTATGCCACGCTGCTGGCGTTTTACTCTCAGTACTACAACCAAAATACAACAATACCCAATGAGAGTCTCCTATGAACCTTCAACACGTCTTCGCGCTGTCGCGCCCTTTCATCTTTCCTTTGTCCTTTGTCCCGTTCCTTTCTCACGAGTGTCTCCAAGCCTGGTATCCTCCCATTCTAACTCCCCCTTCCCCTTGCCCTTCCCATAAAGTGTCCGATGATCGACCTCCCACACCTCCTTCTCCACCCGCAACGTCCCATCCGCACAAAGCACCGGCTTCACCACAAACGCCGCCGTCCCCTTCGGCCACTCATCCCCCAAATAAACCGGCGGCATCCAAATGCTCGGCCAGCCGACATGAAGCTGCAGACGCGCATCGTCCTTTGTGTCGATTTAGCACTCTCAAACAAGACGAGAAGGAAGAAAAACTCACAGTGCACGGTCTCGGATACCCCGGCGGCGCTTTCTCAATCTTCGCCCAATTCACCAGCCACCAGGCCGCGTAGCGTGACTGCTCGCACCGGCGCGCCACGGCTGGCGTCAGGCGGTCGTAGATGCGGATGTCCCAGGCGTCGCGGTGCTGGGCGATTTGCCTGACTTCGTCGTCCGTGATGCCATGCTCGTGGGCGCTCGTACCGTTCGTTGCTGGAACGTTGATGCCCATCGATTCCAGGATTGCGCGGCGGGTGGCTTCGGGCTTTGGGTCGGAGGAAAGGTCGGGCATTTGGAAGCCGGCGGCTTTCAGGATGTCGGCTGGTGCGACGGTTTCTTTGGGTGGGAGGCCCTTGAGTTCTTGGGTGGTGCCGGACATGAAGTAGACGAGCTTGCCCTGCGAGGCTGGTGGTGCGGCGGCAAGCGCGGTTAGCTGGACGGTGGAAAGGTGCAGGTGAGGAGAGACGGTTGGCTTTAGCTTTGCAACTTACCAAGCAATGCGTGATTAGTTGCGTTCTTCTCCCTCAGCTTTTTCTCGGCTTTTTCTTCTTCCTCTGGGTCGAGGTCGCCTGCTTCTTCCCTAAGCTTCTTCAAGACATGACGTGTCGCGACGTCTGCTTTGTGCCGCAAGTATTCATCGAGCGAGACGCCCATCCGCTCAACTACCTCCGCCAATCTTTCGTCGCTCACGATGCAGTCCTCCTCGTCGATGAAGTGTTCTTCGCACTCGTAGCAGGGGATTCTGCGGTCGCACTTTACGCCGTTGTCGAAGCATCGGTCGCAGTCGATCTTGTGCCACGTGAAGGGGTCTTTGTAGAAGTCGTGGCTTCCACCGCTGCTGCTGTCCTCTCCGCTCTGTTCCTCGCTACTTTGCTCATCCGTTTCTTCATTTGTCTCTTCCTTCTTCTCTTCGCTTCCTCCCACGCCCTTTTCCTCGTCCACTCCCATATCTATTGCCTCGTCAATTTTCTCATCTTCCTCCTCCTTCTGACCATCCTTCCCCCCACGCAAGCGAGGATGAGAACGATCAAGCTTCCCAGGCTCCCTCTCATCATCAGCCTCGTCCCCACTTTCCACCCTTTCCATAGCAAACCGGTAGATATTCGTATGAAGCCTGAGCCGCGGTTTCGGAAGCTTCAGAACCTCTGCCTCAACCCCCGTCGCCCTCCTCTCACCCACTCCCTCTCCTTTCTTATCTCTGCTTAGCAGTACCTCTTCCGCCCGCCCACCCCCAAGGGATCGAGATCGCAACCCCAGAGCCAGCGCGCCATCGCACCTCTCGCCCACCGCACCCTCCTCTCCGCCCCAGCACTCCACCTCCACATCCCCCTCCTTCCTCTCCCTCTCCCCCGGCACCCCAGGCGTCCCCGGCGTCCTCGGCCCCTCCTCCCCCTCCCACTCCTCCTCCAACTCCAGACCCTCATGCACAAGCTCCGGCGTACCCGTGCCGCTAGTATTGCTGCCCGACAAGCTAATCCTCATATTCCTCCTCGGCTTCGGCACCGCAACGACGGCGTCAGGTAAGCGGTCGATGGGGGAGATGCAGTGATCGAAGATGATGTGCGGTGGCGGTGTCGCAATGGTAGCTGTGGTGGAGGAGGTGGTGTGGTGGTGGGTGTGGCGGCGGGAGCGGAGGTGTGAGGGGAGGGGGGTGTCGTGGGCGGTGCGGTTGAGTAAGGAGCGAGGGGGTTTGGGGGTGAGGGTGTGGGGGGAGGGGGGTTGTTGTTGCTGGTGGGGTTTGGGTTTGGGTTTTGGGAGGGGGAGTTTGGATCGGGGGCGAGGGGGGCGAGAGGGGTGGTTAGGTGGGAGGGCGATTGCAGCGATGATGGGGGAGGGGGTCTGAGCGGTGGGTTTGGCGGTTGGAGAGGGGTGGTGGTCTTGGTGTGTGGGAGGAGTGGTGGCGGTGGTGCGCTGGGGGGGGGGGGGGGGGGGGTGGGGGGGTGGGGGGGGGTCTTTCTTGAGAGGGGCATAGATGACGGTGACGATGGAGTCTGGGGACGAGTCGTCGTTCGCGGTGGCGGCGGTGGCGGCGGTGGCGGTAGGATCTTGGCTGGTGGGCGATGCGGGCGGGTCTGCCGGCGGCGGGGAGGAGTTCCAGTCCATAACGATAGTGGTGGGGTAAGGAATGAATGGCAAGATCTGTGCTGTGCTGACGAAGCTGAAGAGATTGGGCGACGATAAGATGTTGGTGTTGTCTTGGGTGGGAGCCGACGAGACGCGTTGGAGAGGCGCTTCGTTGTGCAGGCGCGCTCCTTCCGCATTAGTCACTTCCACTGTTTGGCATTCTACGTCTCAAGCCCGCGCCACCGACACATGTCTCCGAGAGCCTTTTAATTGTTCTGTCTGAAGCTTGTGCCGGCTACTTTTCCGTAAACCCTTGTTTCCCTTCCAGCGCACTTGCTCCATCGACGAACCTTTGCTCCTCTCGAAGACCATTCCGTATCATCGTCCCTCTGGATATCCTACAGCTTGTCCACCGACTGCGCATGCAATTCAAAACCGCCTCCTCAGTAAGCCGGCAGCAAGGGCGCATGCCCAACGGACGACGAACAAGTCCAACGTGACAAGTCGATTGCCTTGCGCACGACCGCCCGTCTACCCATCCACCCTCAAACCCCTCGGCCAATCAGCCTGGGGCCTCAGGACCCCCTCCCACGTCTCCGGCATCGGCAGATCCAGGCGCATACGAGCGTCGTCCTACACAATTCATTAGTCATTTTGCATCCTCACCACATGAAAGAAACAGGATAGTATGACGTACACTACCAGGCAGCGGGACCGACGGCGGCGACACGAGCACGTCCGAGAAGTTCATCTCCCACCAGTGCGTGTAGCGCTGCATCTCGGCGTCGATGGCTTCGCGCGCGGTGAGGCGTTGGTAGACGCTCGTCTCGACGCCGGGGTAGTAACGGATGAATGCGTCGAGTTCGCGGGGGCCGGGACGCATGACGGTCTGGTTGGGGGGCCTAGTAGCGGGCTGGCTGGTGTGCTGGGTGTTGGGCTGGATAGGGTGATCGAGGCTGCTCTGGGTGAGGTGCCGTTCGTTAGGCTGGTTGCTGGGCTGGGCCTGGGGCGTGGAAGCAGGGAGCCTGGTAGGCGTGGCGGGATCTGCATCCCTCGGGTTGGAGTCGTCCATGTTGAAGTTGTCGAGGTTGAAGTCGTAGGAGTTGAAGTCGTTGAAGTTGAAGTGGTGATCAGGAGCAATGTGGTTGCCTGGAGTATCGTAGTGGGCAGGAGCGGCGTCGTGGCTCGGAGCAGTGTGATAGACAGGAGTTGCGTAGTGCTGCGGAACAGTGAGGTGGCTGGGAGAAGTGTAAATCTCTGGAGCAACATTGTGACCCTGCGATGAGAGGCCTGGATCAACCTGTATCGTCTGACCGTCCAGCATCTGGGGCAACTGATAGTCGATCGTGCTGTAGGCGTGCGGAGCCTCAAGACGAGCACGGACCTGTCTCTCGGCTGGCGCGTCTTCAGTATCATCCTCACGAAGCCTACGAGCCGGGACAGCGCTGGAGCCTTGGAGATCGCGTTCGGTAGTATGCTGATTGCCGAAATCCTGATGGAGGTTGCCGTGGTCATGGTCGAGACTGGAAGCCTCACCGTGGATTCCCAGAACACCATTGAGACTATTGTTGTCGAGAACGAGACGCGGGTCAATAGCGGGGTTGCGCAGACCTTCGTAGAGACCGCCATGAGCACGACCAGAGTCTTCAGCTTGGATACCAATGTCACGAGGGTCGAACGGGCTGTCAACGAACGGGTCGTTCGCCTCGATAGAAGTGGCGAGCCGGATAGATGAGGAGTCGTCGTTGCGGCCGGTACGGGGACGAGAAGGACGAATCTGACCATCTACGACGCGGCTAGGTGGGAGGCTCAATGACTGTCCAGCACAGCTGTTAGCGTGAGGGAGTCCGGGGCTTTGGCTATAGATGCAGCTCACCGGAAAGGGGATCGGGCAAGCTCCGTGAGGAGCATCCAGCTCATCGCGATCCATGCTTGAAGATCTGGGCATCGTCCTGGCAGAGCCTGTCAGTGTGGTTAGGTACTGAGTCAAAGAGTGAGCCGGCGCGTAAGTGGTCTACTTGCCGCTAGTGAGTGAGGGACTCTTGGGCTTGTTGCCCCTCTTCTTCTTCCTGATTACTTTGCGAGGATATTTGAAATCCTCGTCCGTCTCGCACTCCTCCGCAGACTTGCAGGCGTTGCAGGGCTTTCCGCCGCTGCAACGACGCTTCATCCGCTTGCAACGAAGGCAACGGCGACGTGTTGCAGCGGTGGCGCCGCCGGAGTTTGCGGGAGGGGGCGGGGCAGTAGGCGCGGAGGGAGCGCGCGGACGGCGGAGCGCGTAGGAGTGGCCAGGCTTGGCCTGGCCCTCCGCACCAGCGGCATTGTTGGCGGCGGCGACGTGCTCCATGGCGTGTGTGGGTGGAGCGGGAAGGGGAGACAAGGCGCGGGATGTGTGGATTGTTTATGCCAGAGGTGAGTTGACGATGCGCTAGTCCAGATTGGGTGGATGGTGATTGGAACAGAGGCAGGCCGGGCATCACTTCCGCCTCACCTCTGCAATTTGGTCAATCCACCGCTCGCCATAATCGAATCCGTTCGGCGCTCTGGATACTAGCCTCCTACTGCTTCAGCGAATCGGAAATGGGTAGAGCTGCCCGGGACTTGCTGTCTTGGGGAAGGTAAATGTCCGAAGGGCCATGTGTTCTTGTTTTCATGCTGGTCTATCTGAGCTATTCGGACTATCTGACGCTGGTCCTCGTTGAAAATAAACGCTATTAAAGCAGCATGCATAAAAAGTCAGGAAAGAAAGAATGCTAAGGACTACGGACGTAAGAGAAAGCCAAGAACCTGCCAGAAGAGCGGGTTCCTTCAAGCCAAGCAGTGCGCCATAGGCACAACCGTAGCTATTGCAAAGCGCTTTGATCCCTATGAAATCTGCAAACCTGCTTTCCCGAACATCACTGATGCTGCACTGTGTCATCTTGCCCTCACTTTCCTATTCTTTTTTTTTGCTACCCAACCAATTTGGTCGCGGGACTGGAGTGACCGTACCATTCGGCTAGCCTTGAAACGCCAAATTACAATTCCATCTATCCATTGCACGAGCAAAGCTTGCAAAATCCAGAGCGAGAAGAGCCAGACTCTCCACCTCTACTGGCTCTGGTTGTCCGCCTGCATCTGAGCCACGACCTCCGCCAAATTCATCGGACCCTCCCGAGACATCCCAGGACTCTGCTGCTGCTGCTGCGCCGCAAGCTGTGCGAGACCGATCGGTCCACCGGGAGAAGCCTGCGGCGCATCGTACTGCTGCTCATGCTCGACCAGCTGGAGCGCCGGTGGTGAAGGAGTGGACGCGGGAACATGCTGCTGCGAGGGAGTGTCCTGCTGGTCCTGAGCATTCTGTAGCGCTTGGGAGTCCCGCTGCGCCGGAGCCTGCTCCAGCCGCAGGAGCGTATCAGCCAGCGCCTGCTGCAGATGCCCGGCACTAAGCAGTGCGCCCGCCATTTCCAGATCATCGGCCAGGCGGGCGACGATGTTTGACGGGAGCTGCAAATTAACAAGGTGCTGCTGCTGGGTTGGACTGACGTTCGTCGCGTTGGAAGCAGGAGTGCTGCCTGGGTCAGACGCGGGAGTAGCCGTAGCTCCAGATGCGGGCTTCTGGTTCGCGGGCTGAGCAAAAGAACCGGACAGAATGCTCGGGTCGATAGCAGGATTGGGCGAAGGGGTCGTGGTCTCGCTCCGGGCTGCGTTGTGGTTCTGGCTGAGACGGGAAGCTACGGCACGTGTCAGCAGTGTTAAGCATCTCTTGCATGTCATCTACTTACCTATGCTTGGAAACATGGCCAACGAATAGTCAGCCGCACGCTTCGTTGCTGCTCTCCTATGGTCGCGCGGCAGTTTCGTGAGTGGGAAGATGCATTCGTGCCAGCGTTTGTCCTCCCTCATGCAGGGCTTGCATGGCCACAGATTATCACACTTCCGCTTGTTGGCCTTGCAGCAGAGACAGATGTTCGGATGCTTGATCTCGTGGATGTTCGGCTCCGGCGTGCCATCTGGCAAATCGGCGCAAGCGGTTGCGTGCAGCTGCCTGGTGAACAGCGAGCACTTGTACGTAGGATTCTTCGCGTCACTGCCGTAAGGAGACGGCGGGTGGCTGAGGTACGGCTGCTTCCACTGGTCGAAGCCTTCGATATCAGGATCGCGCCAGAAGGGTTCCTCGCGCGGAGGGTAGTCGTCCGAGTTGGATGACTCAGGCTGCCAGGCTGCTTCCATCGCTGCTGCTGCCGCCCTGGCACCTGCTCTGGTAGTGATATGCGTGTCCGTAGTGTTGGTATGGGCCAGTCCAAGTACAAGCTGAGACGCCGCGGCTTGATAAGGCGTTCCGTTGCCGGGAGCCTGCATATAAAGGGAAGCAGCGACTGAGCCGTTGGGAGCCGCACCTTGCTGAGCAGAATGAGGATGTGGGGCCATCAGTGGAGTAGGCGTAAGGTCCATTGGATCGTGGACCTCTTGGGGTTGAGCACGAGGCTGTGCTTGCGGAGGTTGATGCTGTCCGTAGCCCGGAGCGGGGTGTTGAGCTGACTGATCCATCGTCTGCATGCCGTTCGGCACGAAGCCGCCAAATTGCTGCTGCCAATTGCTCATGCCAGGCGGGGGGAGCCAGAAGCCGGGAGGATACTGCTGCGGAGGCGGGTGTTGGGTGCGGTCCTGATCGGCGGGTTGTTGCTCTGCGTGCGGGTGAGGCGATGACTGTGCTTCATTGGGCTGCAAAGGTAGCGGATAGCCGTACGGGTAGAACGGATGTGGGAGCGGGTAGCCGCCGTAGCCATACTGGTGCTGATGACTCTGCTGGTGCGCGACATTGTCATGGCTTTGGGACGGCTGGGGAATGCCGTTGTCCAGCTGCTGCTGCTGGTGAGGCTGGAACGGGTAGCCGTATGGATAGGGATGGTGAAGTTGGCTTGAGAACCACTGGGGCTGCTGATTACCCTGATGCTGCAGCTGCGGCTGGGCTTGAGGTGGGCCGTGAAGCTGGTCAGCCTGTGGATGCTGCTGCTGAAGAGGAACCGCATGACTCTCGACGTCTGGGTGGTGCTGGAATTGTGAATCCATGTTGGAGGAATTCCAGGGTGTGATCATGAAGGTGGATGACGTAGTGGAAGAAGGAGGAGAGAGTGTCGAGCGTCTTGTAGAGCGCCAAGTGAGAAGAGTCGGCGGCCGGCTTCCGAGACAATCACCTCTCGCGCATAACAAAACCGTAGTATCAAGGGAAAACACCCTGGACTTTATCACGTGCAATGGAGTTCCATCTCGTATGTACATGAACAATGGACTAATCCCCAGCGCCGAAGCTGCCTCCCACTTTGCTCCTTGCTTGCTTATACAAAGAGCAATGCCTTTGACCTTTCTGTGACTGTATTGTCTACTTGTTACTGTTCGCAATATAGAGAAACCTAATGTTTGATATCCATTCAAATAGAAGATTCTTGAAGCTCGAGCTAGGCCATGCTCACATGCATTTCGCTTGCAAGTTAGCTCCCCAGGTTTCGACCCTGTGAGAGCGAATGTCAAAGTCTATAGGGAACAAAAGTAGCTCACGCCCAAAGGAAAGTTTTGATTTATTTCAAAGTTTCCTTTTCAAGAATTCCGGTGTCCTGCGTCATTTCTGGTGGTGTATTCCTGATCTTTTCCACTAAATTCCTCGTATACCGCTCGTACTTGGCGAATTCCTTGTTTGCCGCGGCTTCGGCGGCAGGGTCAGTGGACAAATCAAGGGGCTTAAATATTGCGGGCTCTGGTGCATTTTGAGAAAGTGGTGCCTGAGGTGCGATCTCATGGCTGTCGACCATGTTGCTTAAAGCGCTAGTGATGCGATTGACAACTTGATTCTTGACGTCCTCGCAGGCATCTCTGGCCTTGAACTCTTCCACCAGGTCCATGTATGCCTGCTTGTACTTGCTTGCCGCGTCGAAGTGCTTCTGACCGCGAGCTTGGACGTCGCCACACACGGTTCTCCAATGGTCTGCGCGAGTCTTCTGCTCCTGTGCATACCGCTGAAGCCTGTCGAACGTGATCTCGTTCTGTTCTTCGCACTCTCGGGCCTTCTCAATATGTTCGCGAAGCCTCGAGTTCTCATCCTCAAGCTCAACCGTCTGCTTCACGTGCTCTCTCTGTAACCTTTTGATCTCCTCTCTATCTCGAGTCTCTCGTTCCATATGCCTGGCAATGGTTGCTCTCGCTTGCTCAAGGTCCTCAGCCAACCTTGCCATCTCTTGACGAAAAGAGGAGATCTCGATGTCACTGTCACTAGCCGCGTGTTTCAGAGACAGGATTATCTGTTGCTTGCGTCGGATGACTTTTTGCTGTTCACTTTTGATGTTCTCTGAACCTGACAAAGCGAGCATCAGCCGGGAAACTTTTCTTTGCAGCTTTGCTATATTCTCCGACGCTTCTTTGCTGCTACAGGAGACATCATCTTCATCGTCGTTAAGTTCTTGAAATTCCCAAGTGTTGACCAAAGTGTCGGCAGCAGAGATATTTGAGATGTTTCTCGTATGATCTGACTTCGCTGGCGAGACTCTCGCGGATCTGGACGAGCTGTCTTGGATCGGTGGAGGAGAATGCTTCCGGGTTTTCGGAATATGAATAGCCTTTTCATTGCTGTGCGGTCTGAGCTCTGTGAACCTCATATGGAAGAGAGGCGTCATATCAGAGATCCTTGAACCCTGGGGCATTTGAGCCGACTTGAGGCTGGTGTTCGCTGTTGCACTGAGAGCAATATCGGCAGAATTTCTAAAAGTAGCGGAGGTGGGGCTCTCTGAAATCCGCTGCGGAGCTTTGGCTTTATCACGCGGATGATCCAGGCTGCACGATATTGAGAAAGGGCGGAGGCTGGCGGACAAAGAGGGGGCCATCGTGAAGAAGATGGAAGATATTTTGAAGCAGTGATTATTGCCGTTCTACTGCTGTTGGTAAGAATTTTGGCCGTGACGATCAAGACTATGTACGGAAATGGTGTCCTTTCGACCTCAACTGTGTTTCAGAAGGCATACCGATAAGACAATTGCCCTGTGGAGTTGTTTTCGAGAGCCAAGAGCAGACTTTGCATCGGTTGCTTGCATGGAATGTCGAAGGTACGGCTGATCAGAGTAAGTGATAGCGGCTAATTTAAAGAGGATAGTAGCGGTGCTCACAGGCTATGTTAAGCTCTGAAAGCATCCGCATCATGTCCCATGAATCCCTCCAGGTGTTAAATGCTGTTTATACGGAGCAACTATGTGGTGTTGCTTGATTGCATCAAACTGATCTCTTAACACATATATCCAATGTTGAAGAAGCAGGCAACACTGGTTTCCAGGTAATTGAGGGAGGTGAAATCACCAGAGGAAGTCCATGGTTTGAACTTTTGGTGATGTAGGGCATCTACTCACTTTTCATCACCTCCATCTCCACTCACTGAGAAGTTCAATGCGCTCCTGCCAAGAATGAACCACAATTCGATGGTAGTCGCACGCTGGTGGCAAGAGGTCGGAGGGATGATAGAGCTTAACGCACGATAATACTTACCATGTACGCGATTTGCAGCTGCAACCCCAGATATACGGCGATGGGTAAGTAGCTTATCAATACAACCTGCCTTGATCTTACATTACTCTGGCTCATGTTGCGGGCCTGATATTTTGATTTAGAAGAGTAGGTATTACTCATCAAACTCGGTTGACCGTTGAAGTGAAGGTCACTGTTCAATACATAACCTAAAAGCTTGGGAAACTCCAAATCTATTGCCTGCAGTTTTACCATGGTTCTGTGCAGATATTGACCAGGAACCAACGCCTTTCGAACATGCTCATTTATAAAACAGTCAAAGCAAGATTTAGCACCCATTATACCTCAGAACGCTTCTTCCTCAAGAATCTTTTCATCCTCGACCTCCTTCTGAACCGCCGCATGCAACTGGTTCATCAGATTCCTTCTGTCTTCCATTTTCATCTCCATCGCCTCATCCGCGGCCTTTTCATCCGCCGGGTCTGTCGTTAACTCGAGCTCATCAGGCTTTTCCGGTTTGTTCGCCTCACTTTTATCCTCTCCCTTCAGATTTTCTGGCATGTTGATCAGGTTAACTTCGCGGTACTTGATGTCGGCAGCGCTGGTATCTGGGTCAAGTATGTCTCTACCAAGGTGCGCGATGCGGTCGAGTATTCCGCCAATGACATTCTCAGCCGCTGTCGGATCCCGGTCGACCGCAGGGCGCTGTTCTGAATGGACTGGCTGTTGCATTATGCTGTCCTGCTCCTCGGCCAGCCGGTAGTCCTCCCCAGTCAGCTCGTACCCGTGAGACTCTGCCATGCGCTCGAACATGGCACGCAGGTGGATCTTCGAGAGGTGATGCTGGCCTCCGCTGATGAGGGACTCCAGACCGAGACGCTGACGCAACCTATTGCACTCGTCAAAAACATCGTTATTCTGCTTGTGCAGTGCCGCAATAATGTTGTCTTTGAAGTTGATCGTCTTGTCGTTTTCCTTCAGCTCGTCCTCACGCGTCTCCAGCGCATCTTCGAATCCCCGCAGCTCCTCGACGCACTGCTTGGCGGCCTCATTCTCGGAACGCAAGCGTTGGATCTGACCTTGGAGGTCGGCGAAAACGTTGCGCCAGATCTCGGGAGCTTTCTCTGTCCTGCACTCGTTCAACTGGTCTTTCAGGCTGTGAATCCTATCTTCGAGATCCGGTATCTTCTCGGCCAAGGGCTGAAGCTCCCCCAACTCTTTCTCCGCTTTGGATTGTGCAGTGCGAGCCGCCTCTGCGACGAACTCGGTTTCTATCAACTTTTGATCCTGCTCATTGAGGCGGTCGGTTTTGGCTACGATGTCTTCTTTGAGCTGGTTGATGATCTCGCCGCGGTCATGGACCGCTGCTGTGAGCCGCTCATTGTCCTCTACCAGAGCTCGGGCAGTCTTGAAGTCGTCGGTGGTGGCGGCGACGAAGTCATACATCCATGCCGCCAGCTGCTCCACCACCTCGTCGTTGGTTTTTTCGGCGAGAGTTGCCACGTTGACGAGACCTTGTTGACGGAGATCACGGAGAAGAGGAACGGTATGATCAACGACAGCCAGAGAAAAGCTGCGCACATCCCGGATACCAGTGTTGAGGTCGTCAACCTGACCCTTCAGCCGCTGCGTCTCGTTCTTCAGGCGGATGACATCATTCTCCAGAGGCACCTTCGCCTCCAACAGCTCTCTGATCTGACGCGCCTGACTCCTGTTGCTCCACTCCAGCCGCTCATTCTCCATGTCAACAAGGGCGAATCGACGCAAGTTCTTTTCTGCCTCTTCCTTCAGTCGACAACACTCATCAGCGTAGTCGATGGCCTCGTCGCGGTCTTTCTCTAGCTGGTCGCACGTGTCCTCCAGCTCCTTCTTGTTCTGGTCGTATTTAGCCAGGAGCGCCTTTGCTTCATAGAACTTGTTGGCACGATGCTCCGCTTTTGCCTCGGCTTTGGCGAGCTCTGTGACATGCTGGCCCTCCTTCTCATTGAGCTGCTTCTGGAGTTGGGCAACGGCGTCGTCCTTGCTGCGGAGCAGTCGGGCGAACGCTCTAGAAAGAGACTCGGTTTGGCGCTCGTGTGCTGCACGAAGAGCGTTGGTCTCTTGCTTGTAATTGGAGTTGGTCCTGCCGTAACAATGTCCGTTACGGAAAATTATGCCTTCGGCTTCGTTCCATGTCTTGGTGCCAGGACTTACATCGCTTGCGTCCAGTTTAATGGCGGTCATCCAGTCAGGAAGCTCGGAAGCGAATTCGACAAGCGTCGAAGTGTTCGAGTCGAACGAAGCCCTCCTGGAAGACACAGATGATTGGAGGCTCTGATCAGAGCTCGAGGCATGGTGAAGGTTCACGACGGTTGTTGGTGCCGCCTTCGCAATGATGAACCTTTTCGGGAAGCTAAGACGGTTGGAGGTGGAGGCGGTGGTGATTGAATAAGATGAGGATGGATTTGCACAGCGAGGCTTCCAGAAGCTGAATATCTTAGCAGAGAATCTAGATCTCCTCGTCGCACTCGTATCGGGAGTAGGAATGGTGGTCCCGGTCGATGTGTTGTCAAGGGAGCGCCTCAATGAAAAGGTGGCCATTACGACTGTGCGGGTCTTAATTTGGAGGCACAAGGTACTGATTTGATGATTGTTGAAGAAGATTGCTTCGGAATAGTCAGAGATGCCACGACTCGGTGAATGCTCGGCAAAGGTCAGCTTGTGCTTATGCGGGGGAAAGCAATAAGGCGCGAACCAGCAGCACGATTCGCGGGAGAAGAGGAGATGACTTACAGGAGATCGGTGGAAAGGTCAAGAGGAAGACTAGGAATGAGATTCGAGACCGTGCTACTTATAGGAGAGATAGTAGAGGTGTCAGGATAGTGTCTTAAGAGTCTCGAGGCTGTAAGAGGGGGTGTTAATCTCTGTGGTTTGCGGCCGACACAACGCTGGGGGAAGCTGAAGTTGGTAAAATGGACCAATTGCGACAGCGGTGGCCTTTTCCTCCAACTGAGAGGTGTTAACGGTCCAGTGCGAAGAGCGCGAAAGCGTTGCTATCAAGCACGGTGTCACCCTTTCTCCGCGAGCTTACCACATCTGGCGCCAAGCGCTCGCAATCACCAACCGGCCTACAAAATACCAACTTTTTCCCCAGGCCTCTTTCCATTCCTCTTCATCTCCACTGGGGCTCTCAGACACGCTCGTAGGCGCTCAATCACCCACCATCCGCGTTGGAATTCGCCTTCACGAGCTTCATCCGCCGCGGCGACAGACACTTCCCAAATTCCGCTCTTCCGTCTATCCTAGAACTTGTCACGCACCTTATTCTTACGTCTTGACGCTACCCTAACCACTGTACGGATTGTCGGCAACGGTATAGCATTTCCGCCTTGTCCGCGCATCGCCCTCGGCGTCGCGCCGGCAACCACCACCTCGCCGACAGCCATTGAGGCTTCCGAAGACGCTCTACATACTGGTAAGGCATTTAACGCATAGGCAAAGGCTCAGAGAACTATTCTGACGTGCGTACAGAAAGCTTCTTCAAGGCCCCCAAGATGTCCACCGACACTCCCAAATCCACCGCGATCATCTGCGGGCTCTCTCTCCGCCTCGCAACCATCTTCAAGATGCAGGATACAGGAAGAAACCCTCTACTCGCCGTCACGAGCTCCGGCTCCTTGTTCCCACAGCCGGGCAACATGCCATCCGACTTCAAGTCACTTTACCGCATGCGGTTCGCCGCCTGGAGGAGCCAGGTCCACAGGACCAAGCAGCAAGATGGCACCACAGCCAACCAGCAGAAGCAGGAGGACGCGCGCCACACCAGGGCCAACTCCTTCGCCTCAGACACCTCGACGCTTCTCGGCTCAGAAAGCAGCAAGAAGGGCGACAGTGACCTGCCCGACTGGCTCAAGACCATCGACATCCAGCCGACCGACCTCTCCCCCACCCCTCCCCCCTGGAAGCTCCTCGCCGGCTACATCGAGCGCAACGGCCACTACATCGGCATGACCGACACCCTACACGAGCAGCAACTCCGCTCTCTCCGCGAAGAGCTCGAAGAAGAGCTCGAGGAGCAATCAGCACAGCACAAGACCTCGATCAAAGCGCTACAGGACGACCTCGCCGCCCACAAGACGCGCCTCGCAGCCGCCCAGCACGCGCGCACCAAGAGCCAAGCAAAGACACAGTCCCAACAAGCCCTCATCACTTCCCTCTCGCAGACCGTCCGCAACAAAGACGCCGTCATCGCCCTGCTCCGCCAGCAACTCCTCAGCCAAGCCGCCGCCCTCACCACCCACCAGTCCGACTCGAAGAAAGAAGACACCGCCGACCAGCTGCTGGTCAGCAACTACAACCTCGCCCTCACCACCATCCACCACCTCCGCGCCCACCACTCCGACACCCTCGACCGCGCCCACCAACTCGCCACCCAAACCTGCCTCCACCTCACGCGCCAGCTGCACGAAACACAAAACCGCGCTGCCCTCGTCGACCTCGAGAACAGCAAGCTCGAGTGGAGCAACCGGAGCCAGGCGCGTCGGGTGCGCGAGATGGCTGCCACCGTGGACGAGCTTTCTGCTCGTGTTGTGAAGGCTGAGGCGAGAGGCGAGGAGTTGGTGGGTAGGAATAGGGATCTCGAGGGTTTGGTTGCGGGCGCGGCGCAGGAGGAGGGTTTGGTGCAGGAGAATGGGAGGCTCGTGGCGGAGGCGGAGGAGCGGCGGGGGGAGATTAGGGAGCTAAGGAGGAGGGTTGAGGAGCTGAAGGAGAGGGTTGAGGAGGAGGTGGAGGGGCGGGACGGTGTTGAGTGGGAGTATCAGATGGTGCTTGCGGAGAAGGGGGAGCTTGAGGAGAGGGTCGCAAGGCTGAAGAGCAGGGCTGATATGGTGCCTGCGCTTGAGAGCGCGGTTGCGTATTTGCGGACGGAGCTCAATGCTGATTGGGCGGGGATGGCGGCGGGGGTGCCGGGATGTGAGAAGGTTGTTGAGAGGATGAAGTGTGTCAATGGACAGCTTGTTGCGTGGCACGACCAGTTTCAAGAGGTGGAGGCAAGGAATAGGGAGTTGCAGGCGGTGATCGACCGGCATATGGCGGGCTGCGCGAAGGAGCATTGGCAGGCGCAGAAGACGCTGGAGTTCAGGGAGAACATCTTGGTTGGACTGCACAAGTACGTCAACCACTACGTCGAGCAGTACGACCTCTTGCGCAAGAAGGCGGGGTTGGAGTCTTGCGTGCCTCCAGCTGGTGCTGTTGGGTTGACTAAGGTCCACTTGCGGGCTATGTTTGAGCGCATGGCTGAGGTTCAGGGACTGGAGTTGACGGCGGAGGACATTGCGTTGGCGGAGCAGCAGGATGAGATCATACTGAAGGAAGCTGAGGGGAGGCAGGAGGAGCAGGAGCAGTTCTTCTCTCGTGAGCCGACGGCGCTTGAGAGATTTGCGCCGAAGATGCTGGAGAGGACGTTTGGCTTGATTGAGGAGCTGGCTGGTGCGCACAAGAAGATTGATGGCAAGGCGCAGGGTGGAGAGAAAGCTGAGCAGGGTTGCGTCAAGGGCTTCGTCTTCGCCAATACCAAGGACCTCTTGTCCGAGGTTCGTGGTGACGCTGCGGAGCGCAATGAGGCTTGGAAGAAAGAGCTCCAGGAGAGGGAGTAAATGATTCTGGGCACCTTGTATGCAGAGCATTCAGCGAGATTTCAGTAAAACACGGAGCAGAAGGAGGTTCCTCAGCATGGCGGTCTTTGGAACTTCTTGGGTAGCATGTTCTAGTTTGAGGCTTCAGGAAATTCAGGTAGCTCTGCAATGCTTATAGCAAATGGCTGAATAGCTTACTAGTATCGTGGTCCTGTTGAATGGTGTACTACACTCCAGCACAACCGCCAGATTGAAAATTTTACAAGACACAGTTTTAAGCAACAGTTGCTCCGAAAACATTCTTAAGCACGGCCTCCACATACTTGCACCTCCTTATCCACGTAACCGCGAGGCTCTCCCACTGCATCTTCTGCTCATGCGCTTGCTGCAACTCCCTCTTCAGCTGCTCAATCTCCTCGTACAGAAACCTCACTTGCTGAACGAGGGCATCTAGCTGAGTGTCCTGGAGGTCCGTGACCGTGTCCAGCTGGCGCTTGAGAGCTGCCAATTCGTCCTTGTTGAGGTAGTGGGACATGTTGTTGTTGTTGTTGTTGCTGATGGAGGACATGGTATGCGACTGGGAGGAGGGTCGAGTTGAGTTGAAGTTTGAGTTCGGTAAAAGAGTAAATCGAGTGTGAACACCAAGTTGGCAGGAAGCTTTCTTGAACGCTGGTGTTGTCGATTGAGCTTGTTGGTTTTCGAATAGCGGGGACTGGAAGAGGAAGACTGTTTATATAGCCACCATGAATATTATTATTGACTGCATAGATTCTACAGTCCGCTGCGTCAAGCTCTTGCCTTGTTGTCTGGAACAGACAGAACCATAAGCAGGCAAGCAATATGCAGACTACAACTCATGACTGAGTACGGGCGAACCATGGTTCACCCACCAACGAAGAGAAGAAAATTGTTCTGTCATACTCTAGTGCCTCGATTCTTAGCACAACGATTAACTTGCGTTAATCAGCAACAGTATACATAAACCTTTTCTATTGCCCAAATCCAAGAGCACAGAATTCCTTAACAGCGTTGAATCTTGTGTCATCCATATTTCTTTCGGGAGACACACAGTTGTTTGTGAAATACGCCACATGCAGAGTGAGTGATTGCTGCGGTCCGGGCCGCGGCGGCATGACCCGCTGGTTCCGATCTCCGCTGGTTCAAACGCCCGTAGTCTAAACCGGAACTGAAGGAGGAAAGGAACACCGGGCAGAAGTGTAAGTACATACGTCAGGCGTTGCGCTCTGCAAGGAATCAAATACCGGATCGCTAGTGAGAGAAATAGCAGCAATAGAGAAGTTCATTTCGATTGGACGGTTTGGACGACTTGCTTGTGTTGTTGACTAAGCAAGTTCATGTGGCCCGGCATCACGACCTGGCAGGGCATTATTGGATGCAAAGAACAGACATGGGGAAACACGAGTTTCTTTTATGTTACGCCGTATAATGGCTGGTATTAGTTCAGCCATTAGCCCAAAAGACTCCGCCGCCCGACCGTGACAGTAACCCCGCGCTGTGAGTGAGGTAGCCGCAAATAAAGACCGAAAGACTGTATCAGACTGAGCGCCATGTGCCATCGAGAGTAGGAAATTAGAATAAAATGCCGAACACCTAGGATCCGATCCGTCGCCGTATGTAACCTCTCTTTATGCAGTTCCCTAAGCCGTTGTAGAGTCGTTCGCTCGCTGTTAGATGTTTGCAGAATCACATAGACAAGACTGCACCTCCCGGAGAATGCTCGGGGCTTAGGCCTCGCCGAATAGGCGCGCGGTGATGTCGCCCATGTAGGCCTCTTCCAGCTCGTAGTCCTGGCCGTCGTTCTTATCGATGCCGACGTACTCGAATGCAGAGACGACGCTGTCGACATCGAAGCCCATGGCGACGAAGCGGTCGATGAGGTCCTTGTTGTAGCCGTGGTAGCTGTGCCGTTGTTAGCGATGCGTGGCGCCCGTCCGCAGCAAGTGTACGTACGCCGCCAGCTTTTGCTTCTCCTCCTGGGCCTTCTGCTCCTCGCGGCGCTTCCGCAGCGTCTCCTGCGTAGCTCCCCCGCTGCCTCCCGCAATCTCCTTCTTCGGGGCGCCGGCGAACTTGACAGCCCACTCGCGCGCCTTGTGCTCGAACTCGGCGGGGTGCTTGAGGAGCATGCTGGCAACCTCGGCGTCTTGCGGATCCTTCGGCTCAGGGGTGCTGAGGAGCGATTGCAGGGAGATGAGAGCGGACTTGATGGTCAGGACGGGCGACCAGGCTTGGGACAGGGTATCGAGGCAGATGGCACCCTACGTACGGCGGCGAGGCTTGTGAGTTAGGGCAGACCACGGCGTCGGGGCAGGGCATGCGTACCGTTTGCGAGCTGACATTGGGGTGCCAGATCTTGGTCTCAAACTTCATGACGGGCGGCCTGAAGGGGTAGTCGTTGGGGATCTTGATGTCGACCGAGTACTCGCCGCCCTCGTAGGGCGTGTCGGGCGGGCCCTTGAAGAAGCCGCGCAGGTGGGTCAGGTCATCGTCGCGGTGCGTGTCGACGCGGATGCCCGAGTGAGTGTCGGCCTTGATGTCGGCAATCTCCTTTGCGATGCGGCGAGCGCGGTTGGAGGCCATGGTGGTGAGGGCGCGGGAAGTGTTGGGAACGGCGGGCAGGAGCAGAGAAAGGTCGCGGCGGGCGTCCGGGGCGGCGACGGGGGCGGGCGGAGCAAAAGCAAAGCGCGCAGCAGAGCGGCGAAGGCGGGCAGGAGCTCTGGAGGAGGTTGGTGTCAGGTCAGCGCTGCGGCGGTTCCGGCGGGGCGGCCACGGCGGGGGCAGGCAGAGCGGCGGGCGAGGAGGTGCGGCAGGCTCGCGGGCGAGGGTATATACGGCAGAGACACGGAAAGCTTGGGGCGTATGCAAGGCTGCTGCAGCGCGCAGATGATGAGCTGCGGCGGCGGGTTGACTCACATGCAGGCGGAGGCGCAGGCAGAACTGGAACGGAGCAGCAGAAGACGGGCGGCAGCCTCAGCGTCTCGCGGGCGCCAATGTCAGCGATAGATATACTGAGCGCGCGGCCAGGCCTGTGGAGCGGTTCGACGTGGTCTGCAGCCTGTGGGTTTGCGCGAGAGCAGCGCCGCGCCCAATGACGACGGCAGCCCGGGGAAGCACGTGACGCCGTTGCGGCTCGCGCGCGGCGTCGGCGCTACTCACATACTATGTACGTGCTGCTCCCAGCTCCAGCAGCTCCGCCCATTACAACACCATCGCCTCGCCATCTCCAAGCCCGCCCACCACCCCATCCGCCCCGCGACGAGAGCCCGCGCCCGCATCACACCCTCCGCTCCCGCATCCCCCGCTCCGCTCGCACGCCGCGCTTGAGCAGCCGCCACCATGGTGAGTGGCCGCTGTGCCCGCCGCAGCTCCCGCACGCCTGTTGACGTCTATCTAGGGCGCGAACCAGTCTCAGATGGGCGGTGGCCCGCCCGGCGGCGACAAGGACA
Source organism: Neofusicoccum sp. Z40 (assembly GCA_037356075.1). Lineage (NCBI taxonomy): Eukaryota > Fungi > Ascomycota > Dothideomycetes > Botryosphaeriales > Botryosphaeriaceae > Neofusicoccum > Neofusicoccum sp. Z40. The sequence continues at coordinate 71,490 of JBAWJV010000032.1, read as the reverse complement.
AGAAGGACGGCAAGGTACGCGACCTGCTCTCCGCCGCTGCCCGCGTCTGCGGCTCGGCGCCGCCGCCACCCACACAGACACTGACCGCGCCGGCCATGTAGAAGGACAAGCCCAAGTACGAGCCCCCGCCGCAGCCCACCACGCGCCTCGGCCGCAAGAAGAAGAAGAACGCCGGCCCCAACGCCGCCTCCAAGCTCCCCACCGTCTTCCCCACCGCCCGCTGCAAGCTCAGGTACCTCCGCATGCAGCGCATCCACGACCACCTGTTGCTCGAGGAGGAGTACGTCGAGAACCAGGAGCAGATCCGCAAGGCCAAGACCCAGGTCCAGGCAACACCCGCATCCGCCAGCGGCGATGCCGATGCCCTGGATAGGAATGCCGATGAGAGGAGTCGGGTCGACGACATGCGCGGCAGCCCCATGGGTGTCGGCAACCTGGAGGAGCTGATCGACGACGACCACGCCATCGTGTCCTCCGCCACCGGCCCCGAGTACTACGTCTCCATCATGAGCTTCGTCGACAAGGACCTGCTCGAACCCGGCGCCTCCATTCTGCTACACCACAAGTCCGTGTCCGTTGTTGGTGTGCTGACGGACGATACCGATCCCTCCGTCTCGGTCATGAAGCTGGACAAGGCGCCTACCGAGTCATATGCGGATATCGGTGGTTTGGAGTCTCAGATTCAGGAGGTCAGGGAAGCGGTCGAATTGCCGCTGTTGCATCCGGAGCTGTACGAGGAGATGGGTATCAAGCCTCCGAAGGGTGTCATTCTCTACGGTGCCCCCGGTACCGGAAAGACGTTGCTGGCCAAGGCTGTCGCCAACTCGACGAGCGCAACTTTCTTGCGTATTGTCGGCTCTGAGCTTATTCAGAAGTACCTCGGTGATGGTCCCAGGCTAGTGCGCCAGCTCTTCCAGGTAAGACGGGACCACAGCGAGGGGAGCATTATCTTCCATTTTACTGACATTCAACCCTCAGGTTGCCGCAGAGAACGCGCCCTCCATTGTTTTCATCGACGAAATCGACGCCATCGGTACGAAGCGTTACGAGTCTACTTCAGGTGGCGAGCGTGAAATTCAACGTACTATGCTTGAGCTGCTTAACCAGCTCGACGGTTTCGATGACCGTGGCGATGTCAAGGTTATCATGGCCACCAACAAGATCGACACCCTTGACCCCGCTCTCATCCGTCCTGGCCGTATTGACCGCAAGATTCTCTTCGAGAACCCCGACCGTACGTCAAACCCTTGCTCGCGCATTTGTACGCTCATATCTGACACCACGATGCAGAGAACACCAAGAAGAAGATCTTCACCCTCCACACGTCCAAGATGTCCCTCAGCGAAGACGTCGACCTCGACGAGTTCATCAACCAAAAGGACGACCTCTCCGGCGCCGACATCAAGGCCATCTGCTCCGAAGCCGGTCTCATGGCCCTGCGCGAGCGCCGCATGCGCGTCCAGATGGCCGATTTCCGCACCGCAAGAGAACGTGTGCTCAAGACGAAGAACGAGGGCGAGCCCGAGGGTCTCTATCTCTAAGCTTTGCTGCCAACGTTCGGATTTGAAGGAGTCTGGCGGCCGGCGGTTTCGTCACTGGCATGGTATGCTTAGATGTGCGCATGGATGGGATCGATCGGCTAGATGTATGAATAGGAGCGTATTTACGATTGGCTTCTACGAAGTTTGCTGTTGATGCTACCGTGCTGGCTGGAGCTGTTTGTGTATGGGTTGGGATTCTCTCTGCATCCTACACGCTGACGAAACTGCAACTTGTCTCTCCTTCTGCGTGCCTCCAACGTCTACCCAACTAAACAAGACTCCGTTCGCCGCCCTCTTAATGGCTCCTCAACCCCTCTACTTTCCTTTCCCCCAATACTTTTCCGTATCGTCTTCAGACCGAGCTGTCCCCTCGCCACCCCACACGTCCCAAGCAGGCTCCACAACTTTAATGCCGGCCTTTCTGACGTAACAGTTGACGAAATACCGATCTCTCAAAGCTTCGATTGCGTCATTCATCCGCATGCTTTCTTGGGGCTTGTCTGGGGAGTAGACAACTATGAGATTCTCAACGTCCCGAAGGATCATCTTGCCAACTGCCATCCACTCTTCCTGTTTGACGAAGCCATCAATACCATTGTTGCGCATTGCACGCTCATGGACTTCCCGGATGATCTGGCTGCCAGTGGTTCGTTCTCTGAGAATCTCTAGCCTGGGTTTACTAGCTGATCGCGCGTTTAGGATAGCATCGGCTTCTGCAGTGACATGGTCCGAAAGCTTCGTCCAGCTGAGGTTGGACTGATTGAGCGACAGCTCGTTGAGTTACGCTTGAGGTTGCTCGAGGAAATTGAGATTCTTGGCCAGGTCGTTGGCCAGGTCGTCTCGGTAGTCTTGGTAGAGCATGTGCATACTACATGAGGGCGCAGCAGCAAACCTAGATAGAGCCTCAATATGCATAGTCGAGATCGGTCTGGAAATTTCCGACCTTCTTTCTTTTTCGTTGTTGCTGACCATGGACCTCAAACCCTCGTGACTTCGTCTTTTTACCTTTGATCAAATCGCCGGACTGTTGAGGGAGACCATTGGGCATCGTGGGCGGCGAATGTTGGTGTCGAAGACTGTTGTTTGTAATTGGCGGGGGGTCTTGAGACATGGGCTCGGTAGTGATCGTAGAGTCTTTTCAAGTACGTCCTTGACGTTTCGACTAAAGAATGGCTAGTAGCGAACGGACAAGAAGCATGGATAAACAGTCTCGGCGAAGATACGAACACATGCGCGATTGAGGAGAAGTCATTTAAGACGTAGTACATAACAGCGGTGAGATAGACCTTAATGAATCAAGAAGAGCTTTTGAACTATGAGTGTTTATTATGATGGTGCCGCGTCCAATTAGATCACATAAGCCGTGACGACCCTTCATCTCAGTTGAGGAGATTAGTGACGTGGTAAGCTTGCACACGTGGAGAGGCCGTTCACGCGGACACACCATCCACCAACGTCTTGTGCAGCATTTTGACGTGGCAACAATGATCAAATCCTGGAAAAAGCTTCAGTGAGACTGATAATCTCAGTGGTCAGTTACGGTGATAGTCACAGGGTTGCCACTTGTCGTGGCAACCATTGCGAATCTTTGACTACTGGTGATTTGCAAGGACGCCGGCCAAAGAGCTCCACTGTCAGTCGGACTGTCAAATGCAGTGTCACTGTTCCAGCCACTCTAGCCACGTGACCTGAAGTCCAATTAGACTGAGCCTTCCCCACTCGCGTGCCGAGAAGACTCATTATTGGCGTAGCAAAATGCGCATGAGTCTCGACCATGCCTCTGCAGCAGTTGCGTCATCGCTTATCCTCATAGATTCTTTCTATGGGGGGTGCTCAATTTTCGGGCGACCAGAGGACCGTGCTGCGTAAGCATTTTCTTCAGGCCCAATGCATCACATAACGGAACGAGCCTTTAGCTTCCGAACACACGTGACGGATATACTGCCGATTTAATTCGTCAGCTCTCAAGATGTCCTGCAGCTGCGCGTAACAGTCTCCGCCCGCCAATCACGCCGACATCCAGAAATTGCCAATGAATTTCGAGAAGTGAATGCTTCTTAATCTTCAGATAGAAACCCCGCCAATATCCTCCCCTAAGAAGTCCAACCACTTCGGTTCCGTCAATTTCCCTCCAGACGAACAATCCCTCGGTACGACAAGCACCTCATCCATAGCAAAATAATCCTCCGCTTCCATCCATCTCCCAGGCGTAGACACGAGGAATTTAATCCTTTGCTCACCCGCCCTCCGCACAGCTCTAACCAAGTACTCCAGCACAACGAACATATCCTCCCGCCGCCCACGGTCCGAAAAAAACCCAATCGCATCAATCACACAAAACCAGATCTTCGTCGGCGGCAGCTCCTTCACCAGGCGTCCCACCGCCTTACAAATACTCTTCGCATCTTCCGGATCCAGCGTATCCATGCAATCGCGGATGGAGCTCGTCTCGAAGCCGCGGAACTGGTCGACGAGCTGCAGGAGGATGCTCATGGCCAGCTCGGTTGGGCTGGCGTTCACGTCGCGGAGAGCGTCTGTGTGCCGGCTGCAGAAAAAGGACGTCACGATCATGTTTACGTTGGCGCTGGCGGCGGTGGCGAGTTTGGCGCTGAGGAAGGAGAGGGGGGATTTGGTGCGGTGGTGGGCGTTGCCGACGAGGAAGAGGAGGGTTGTTTCGTCGGTTGTTAACCAGGCTTGCAGGCGGATGTTTTGCAGGAGGTAGAGGACGCGGGTTTCGTCGTTTTTGCTGAGGTCTGCGGCGAGGCGGAGGAGAGTGTGACGGTCTTTGGTTGGGAGTGTTGGGTCGTATTGGAACTTCTCGAGCATGTCTTGGAAGGTGTCTCCTTGTTCCTCAACCGCTGGCGTTTCTTGAATGGGCTTGGGCTTTGGTGTTGCTGAGATATGTGTCAGCTTTTTCCGAGGTTTCTGAGTTACTACTGAACCATGGGTTGGAGGTCTCAGAGGTGAGATATATCTTGTCCCCGTACTGACGAAGGATGCTTACCGTGGTCGACGGTGAACATCTCAGCAAACTTATTCTGCAAGCCCTCAAGTACGGAGTTCAGCGCGTCTGCTCGAACCATATGATGGAGCGCAAATTCAACTGTATTCCGGTGGTCTCTTTGTTCCTTGGTCTCCAATATCGCAATTTCGTCGTCAAAATCTTTCTCGCGAAGCTTGACCTGGGCCATGTTCTCAGCAAGCTTGTCGCAATAGCTCTGTGGCCGCCACAACGACTTGAAAGCTACTTCTGAACATCTGTCAGATCCAGCACATTATGACCGCCCGCAGGAAAAAGCACTCACTGCCGGGATTTTTGATGAACCATTCCAGAATATATGCAAAATGCTCGAAAATCGTGGCGCAAAGGATTGACATCAACTTATGCATCCTCTCCGAGTCAGCGTAGACCTCTAGCATGCGGGACTTCTTGCTGAGAATGTTGGGTAGCTGCTCCAGATGCTCGTAGACAGTCCTTCGGTGGTATCCGACTTGTTCGGCTGCTTCGAAAATGACCTTGAGTCCACCACTGAGCACGGACGTGTAGGCTGATTCTGAGGGGATGAATGCGAGGAACGACTTTGCGTCTTTTGCGTGGTTGCAGAATGACCTCATGGTTTTTCTGAGCTTCCCGACAAAACCCTTGATATCGTCTTCTTGGTCCTTCTTTGCCGCGCCTTCCATGACGTTGCATGCCTTTAGCATCGCACTTTCGCATTCATTCCAGCTCGCGACGATGGTGCTCTGCTTTTGGTACTTGTTCTGGTACTTTACCACAGCCTCATTAAATGTTTTCTCAGCCTCGTAGTACTCCACATAGAGTTCCTTGAGCTTGTCAGGGCTCCTGAGAAAGAATGCATGAGCAAACGAGGTACTACGGGATATCTCTTTGTAAATGTTCTCTTACGGGAGCATTAGACCCTTCCCAGGCTCGAAGATGCCTTTTAACTGGTTGTAGCCGACACCGCTGTCCGGGCCCGCATCCAGCGCTTCGTGCCGCTCTCCTCGTAGATTCTCAACCATGTAATTCGCAACGGGATCTGCTGACGACATTTCCAGGCGCTCTCAGAGCTCACGGTTCTTTCGCACCTCGGAAGGGCACATTCGCAGAAGCCTTTACGGGGCCGGATGAGTTGAACGTGGGCTACGAAAAACGCTGTCTCTTTGGTCTGATCGGCTGCAAGGCGATGAGGGTCTGATGGACTTGCAAGATTGTCTACGGAAGCAACATCTTTGAGCAGACTACTGCTACTCATGCAGTCAGCTTGAGCCAAATCACATTGCGCATAATGCTTGTGGCTGCAGAATGGAGTAAGCGACCTCAGCCGCGCGCGTAGTATATGTAGATCAATCAAGCAAGGCTGGCCCCCAAATCCCCAGCATCAGGCAACAATTGAGCCAATTTCTCCGAGCTGAAGGGGACAACGCCGCATGGGTTGCATTGTGAGGGGGAAAAGTGGGGAAGGGCTGAGGAGGAAATCAGCCACCGTCTTAGGCTGGAAATAGCTGCATATGGAGGCTTCAATTGCCAAATCAAGAGTTAGCAAAATGTTTCAGCCTTGTGAGAGAGATGCATATGACCTACGGATCTACACAGCTGCCACCAATCAGCGAAGTTTAGTGTTATCAATCCCACGCTTTAAAACCCACACCGAATCATTGGCGCGGAGTGAGATATTGGAACGCGCAGAATTCGGAATGCGAAACCAATCCCAGGTCTGGAGGCTTACGCTTCCCGCACTAAGTGACAGGTGCTTAGATTTTTGATTTTAGCAGCCGCACTTCCGCAGCGCTTCTGCGGTGTTCGTGTTTGATCCGTATATGTGCGCAAAGACTCTCAAGGCGTACCAAATTGAAAGGCTCAATCCTTTCTCCCCTCGATCATGCCTACAACAGCAGATGTAGCTGGCGATGCCAGCAGCACGACTCTCGATGCAGACCTTTTGGAGACACACGGCCGACACGCAGCAAATACATCAGAGAATGACACCGCATCCCAAGAGAACCCAGACTTACAAGAAAGTCAAACGGAAAATCTGGCTCAACCCGCACGGAACGATCTCGACAAAGACGGCGATCTGGAAGAGCCCTCGCGTTTGGAAAAGTTGGAGGAGATGGTCGCAGAACTCCGAGCCGAACTGAAATCCGTGTCTAAGGAGGTAAAAAAATCAAAGAAAAGGTATATTCTGGTAGCTCAGAAACCGAAGGTTCATATGTGCTGACGCATATCAGACTCGGCAGACGACCGAGTGTCAGCACAGTTACTTCGTCTGTCGAGAGTGTTGAAAGTGTCAGCAAAAGCCCTGACAGGACCTCTCCTGTAGAACCGATCTTCGCGGAACCCCCGAGGCAGGGGCGGCTGAGCACAACCGTGCAGAAATTCTCTGCGGATGAGTTCGACAAAGCGAAGGAGAACTTCCGATCCGAACCCTTCAACCAAAGCGTTCTTACCGCATACTACGGTAATGTAGCCGGTGGCGCTCGCGGCGAGAATCCCATCAACGCGGCGCAGGTAGATGACTCGTGCGAGACGCCAAAACAGTTCACTGATCTGAGGAGGGTTCAAATCAACTCAAGAATCATCTTTGATATTTTTGAAAGCTTGATGGATTACAAGTTTTTTGATCCAACTGTGTAAGTGTCTCTCGACTCTAGCATTCCGATGGGAGACTGACATGAATCTTAGTGTGTTCCCACCTTGGAAAGCAAGTGATGTCCTCTTGAAGAACTCGCGTTCCTACTAACTAATGGGTAGTTGTTCCTTGGCTATGAACTTCAACTGCGAGAAATCCTAGATCGTAAAAAAGCCGATTTTCGAGACAAATATGGAGATCTTGATGGTGTCGACAGTGCTAGAACACGAGAAGAAGAACCGCAGGAGGCGGGTGAAGGGACTGGTCCGGAGCAGAAGCCAGCCTTCATTCATGTCCGCAATAGAGCCGCGGAGGAGATATCTCATCTTCAATGCCTTCTGGACTTCATTGACGCGGAGTTCGGGCACTTATTAGAGCTGCGGTCCCAGGCCCGGAACGGCACACTTGAGACTGTTACATACGAAAACGTGTGGCATGTGTTCGCTCTTGGAGGCGTGGTTCTAGCTGCTTCAGATGGGGGAAAACAAGCATATCTACTTGAAAATCTCCAAGGTTGCCGACGGATTCTGAAGAAGGAGTTGCACCAGTACTCTTCGCTGACTCTGGACTGCTTCCGCCTTGGGTTCGATGGCTTCCAGATTTGGTCAAGGAACGTCCAGTTCTACATCAAGCCATACCACGGTGCAAAGCGAGTATCGGAGCTTGAGGTGTACCCAGCGCAATTCCACGAAAATAGCGAGAGTCACATGAGGATGCTTATCCAGCGCGGACTGCGATTCCGGGAGATCTGCTTCGGAAATGCAACGGGCCACAAGACATACGATGGTGTGACTATCGGAAGCGATCCAGAAATGGTCCACGGAGAAGTCTACGTAGACTTTGCAACCGGCTTACAAGACGAGGTCCGAGAAAGGCCTATCAGGAGGGATGACGTTGAGGACAACGAACCCTCCTCTTCGGAATCGGATTCAGAAGGATTCGCATATGTCTTTCGGGACAGTTGGGTCGAATCTGCCCTTTGGACAGCATCTCTGCAGGAGACTAAACGGATATCTCGAGTGATAGACCCACAAGATCCAGAGATGACAGAGGAAGCGCGACTGCAGTTGCTACCTCGGGAGGTGCTTGCATACGTTTTCCGCAGCCGCGCTTGGCGTAGGTTTCCGAGGACCTAAGATATGGTGCTGAAAAGGCTAACGAGTTTCTCGTAGGATACTTGGACGTGACGATGATCAAGGACATTGACTTCAGTGAGGATGCACGGGACAAGGGATTTGAACAGCTTGTGATTCCTGACTCCCATCGCAATTTGCTTCTCGCGCTAGTCAACAATCACCCTTCCGGTCCAAAGACTCACGGCAATGCGTCTGGCCCAGTCAGGCTGCAGATGGATCTTGTCAAGGGCAAGGGAACGGGGTTGATATTCCTCCTGCACGGTCCGCCTGGTGTTGGCAAGACGAGCACCGCCGAGACCATTGCGGCTTACACCTGCCGTCCACTGTATCCGATCACTTGCGGCGACCTCGGGGCGACCCCGAAAGAGGTGGAGCAAAGTCTGGCACATCATTTTTCTTTGGCACACAAATGGGGTTGTGTCCTGCTTCTCGATGAGGCCGATGTGTTTCTGGCCAAACGAGATCGTGACGATGTTGTTCGAAACGGGCTCGTCTCAGGTGAGTCCAACATGCACGACCAATCAGCTGTTACCTTATCTGATCTGATATTGCAGTGTTCTTGCGCACTCTGGAATATTACTCTGGAATTCTGTTCCTCACAACCAACAGAGTCGGAGTGATTGACGAGGCTTTCAAGTCACGCATCCACGTTTCGCTGCGCTATCCAAGCCTCGATCGAAATTCAACAAGACAGATTTGGGATAAGACGCTGGACAGGATCCAAGATGAGAACAAAGACTCTGACGTGAAGATTGAATTCGACAAGAACGAGCTCCTCAGGTGGGCGGACAAGCACTACTGCAAAAACTACAAAAAGGGCACAGCCTGGAATGGCCGCCAGATCCGCAACGCATTTCAAACCTCTATGGCTCTCGCTCAGTACGATAGGGCCAAGCTTCTGAAGAAAAAGAAGATGACAAATGACGACGCTGTCAAGAAGGGGAAAGCCAAATACCTGACTGTTGAGCTACTCAGCGATCACTTTGAGCAGGTTGCTTACACAGCCAAAGACTTCGAGAAGTACATGGTTGCAGTGCGTCAGGACGATGCTGAGGTAGCCAGACAGGAGCAGCTTCGGAATGATGAGTACGATTCAACGGTCTCTCAGCCAGCCCGAAAGAACTATGGGGTATCTAGGCAGACAGTAGGGAAAGGGAAACAGAGTGCAAGGAAAAGCCATGGACAGGGATCAAAGCAAGATGAAACTGGGGGAGCTAGTTCGTCAGAGGAAGAGTTACTTCCCAAGAGAATGAGACAACAGGAAGACATAGACACGTCTAGTGATGAAGAGTAGCAGGAGCCGGATTTACTTTGTGCCCTTTTCCTTGAATCTCTATTTCTTTTTTCAGCAATTGGGTTTCAAGGAAGATCGTCAGGTCAACTATTTTTGGGATCATGCTGACCGACTCATATTTTTTCAAGTAAATCTAATCTTTACACCGGTATGCTTCATTTTACCCTAGTATCCATGAAGACAGGGAAAGACATTTTTCATATTCCGCTCTTATGTTTTATCTTCTTCTACATCGAGCATCCACGACCCCAGTACCAACCAAAAAAACGCCCGCCCTATTCCCCCAAGCCTTCCATCCAACCATCTCAACACCGCCGACCAAGTCCCAGTCCCAATCCCAAACGCCCATGAACACCAATCCCAATCTTTTGATCATCATCCCATCTCATCCAAATCCCCATTCCTTCCACATCACTCCCTTTCCCCCCTCCACGCTCTCCACCTCCCATTCCTCAAATCCCCCCACCGAACCCTCCCCCCAATGAACAAAAACGCCGCCACGCCCGTCGCCCCCGACACGGCCGCCACAACAGCATTCATATCGCCATAGCCCAGCCTCTCCTTCAGCACCCCCGCGACCAACGGCCCAAGCGTCAGCCCAGCGCTAAAGACCATACTGCTGATGCCATACAGCTGGGCGTAGGGGCCGTCGGGGCCGAAGAAGTCAGGATTACTCTGGTGATAGCGACGGACGATTGCGCCGGCCTCGACGATGCTGGGGGCGGCTGTGGCAGCGAGGCCGATGCCGGCGAGGAAGAGGAGGGAGGACCAGAGGGCGATTTGGGGGGTGGCGTCGTCGCAGGAGGCGAGGGATTTGAGGGCGGAGGTGGTGGGTGGGGTTGTGGGGTAGAGGGAGGTGAGGAGGGAGAGGGAGGAGGGGGAGGAGGGGCAGGGGCGCGGGAGGCGGAGGAGGAGGAGGATGGGGACGAGGTAGAGGTAGGCGAAGGTGGCGATGGGTTTGGTGCCGAGGCGGTCGACGGCCCAGCCGAAGAGGGGGCCGAGGAGGAAGTCGGAGAGGCCGAGGGGGAGGAAGAGGAGGCCGGAGGCGAGGGGGGTGAAGGTGTAGTATTGTTGGGCGACGGTGGGGATGGTCTGGCGGTTGGGGGTTAGTTGGTTGGCGGGAGGGGTTTGGTTGGGAGGGGCTTACTGCGTCGAAGGCGCCTAGGAGAAAGGCTTGGACGCCGGCGATGAGGAAGGCGGTGACGAGGCCGGGGTGTTTGAGGCAGGGGAGGAGTTTGATTTTCTGGGCGATTGCCGGTTGGTTTGGCGGAATCTTGTAATAGTCTTGCTCTTTCTTGGAGAGGAGCGGAGTCTCCTCGGTATCCCCGTTTTCAGCAGCGGCGCCATCGTCATTGCGAGTTTCGTGACGGAGGCCCTGGTTCAAGTCTCCTTGAGTTGGGTCGCCGGTCTCGTAGCGGGCTGCAACCTTTTTCTCGATCACCAGGAGACGCATGATGAAGTCGACTAACAGAACGGCAAAGCCGATACCGAAGACACCAGGGTAGCCGGCCTTGTCGTAAAGGACACCGCCTAAGACGGGAGCGGCCAGGTTGCCCACAGAAATGAAGCTGAATATCTGGTTGGTGTCAGCGAACAGCCCATCATTTAGTGATGCAACGCGGGCGACGAGAACTCACGGATCCAATGGTTTTCCCGAGATTTTCGGATCCGACAGTTTCAAGGCATAGAGCAAGGCCAATGGTCCAAACAACAGCAGCAGCAACTCCCTGCAAAACGCGGGCTACAACGAGGACAGCAATGCTCTGCCCCAGAAACAGAAGCACGGTGGCGGCCAGCAAGCTCAGCAAGCCCAGCAAGAAGGGTGCCTTGCGGGTGCTTACACGGTCGGCCAGGACGCCAGCCACTGGACTGAACAGCACGCTTGCAGCGGCATAAGCGGTAAGCAGGCCAGACACCAGCGGCTGTACTTCAGATCGCGGGACATCGAGCCTGTCGTGAAGCATGTATGGCAGCACAGGGACGATCAGGCCGTAGAGGAAGAGGTCGGTAAACAGGCCAATTGCGACGGTGGCGATGACGAAGAAGGCATTGCTGCGCCAGCGGAGGCCAAGCGGAGGGACAGAGTAGTCTGGGGTGATTTGCAGGGTGTTGATGAGGCTGCGCCAGGCGCGTGATGAGGGTGCCATGGTTGGTTGGCGTGACTGCACGACGTCGGGTGTGGTCGTGTCACCGCACGCGTCCAGAGGTTGTCGTCAGAATCCGCGGGGCGGGAGGAGGGGAGCTTTTGAGTTCCGTCTCCAACGGGCGTCGCATGTGACCGACTCAGTGGAGGGAGGGAAAGACAAGAGCAAACAGATGGCTCCGTAGAAGCCGTGTGGGCCGCCAGGAAAGAAGCTCGGAGGCTGTGCGCGGCGGCGGGACAGCGAAGCCGAGGTCAAGCGACGCCGGGTGAGGCCCGCATGGGCAAGGAAGCGGGTGCGTCGCGATATATAGGCGGGCAAGGGCAGCGGGCGGCGGCGAGATTGCGAGCAGCGGGCGGGTGGTGAGAAGAGCGGAGGTCGGGAGACGCGCGAGGGCGACAGTGACGACATGATTGAGCAAGCACGCCAGCGCCAGCGCCGCCCGCCGCCCGCTCCGCCGCCCGCTCCGCCGCGCGCGCCGCCATGCACCAACGCTCCTCGCCCTGCCGCCTCCACCACGGAACTCAAACTGCACAGCAGCCCGTCGTCCTCCATGTCCAGGCGTGCGCGCTGGAGCAGCGCGTCGGCGCCAACACGGTGCTCAGCGCACGGGCCCGCCGCCCGACGACCCGCCGCGCGTTCAACGTCCACCGCGCCCGCCGACATCACCACGCTTCGTCGGAAACCCGCGTCCGCCAGCTTCAGCGTCCGTTCCCCGGTGCGCTGCCGCCCTGGCGCCTTCCCGAAGCCGTGCGTGCCGTCCGTGGAAGGGCGTGGCGGCGCAGGGCTCGGCGGCGCGCGCCCACGGCCCGCGGCGTCTACATGGTGACTTCTCAACGCCCAGCTTTCCCCCTCGACCACAGCAGCAGAGCTCCGCAAGCAGCCAAGACAGCCAAGTCGCCAGCTCCGCCAAGACCGCTAGCGCAGACGTTCGAACTTATGCACCCACGCCCGCACGGTTAAGAATCTCCTCCCATGGTTGTGTCGCCCTTGCTTGCAACGTTCCGGGCCACTCTCGCAGCCATGCCTCGCCGGGATCCTCTTTCAGCCGCAACCCGCATTTGACTTGTTCGCGGCGCCCTGTGTCGCGCCTAGCCTCCCGTCTGCCGGGCTCGTGCCTGCGCTGTCTTGCCTCCTGCAGCTGCTGGCGCTCCGTGAAACGGCGGCGCCGAGACGGGATCATCACTCCCGCTCTCCTTCCTCGGCATCACCCCAGCCGCTCGGTGCGCTTCCCGGTTTCATCTGAACTTAGTTCTAGTGCTTGGCTCGAGGTAAATTGGACTTTGCAGAGCTTGATCCTACCCTGCTACAACCTCGCTTCCAGACCCACATCTCTCTCTTCCATTTCCATCGTGCTCTCTCAGCCGTCGCGAATGAGATACCCCAGGTCTGGAAGAACGTTGTCCGCGAGGGTGTCCAGGAACTTGCATGGCCACTGTTTGTTCAGCGCCTGCCATCGCTTGTCCAGATGCCCACACTGGACACGCTCCCTGCTCGCCTCCACCATCGTCGGATAGCGTCCGTTCACCCTGTACATCCTTTCTTCCAATCATCCCCGGGAAAAACGCCAGATTATGCTACTTCTACCACTTCCCCGCCGCCCTACACCCCCGCACCCATCAGCCTCACACGCAACTGTCCCCAACAGACAACCAGACACAATACACTCACCAAACACCCTACACAGTCATAGAGGTGACGTATGAAGGTGAGTAACATCCAATTTAGCGCCAGAGCACAAGAAGTTCAACGCCATATCACTTTTAGAACTTGTGCTTTCCTGTCTCTCGATATAGAGTTATACGTATGGTCTTACATGATTACTTTAATTTAACGGACAGTTACACACCCAGAAGAATGAGCTACAAGGATTTGGTTGGTTGGTCGGTTGGTTGAGCAGAAAGTAATGCACGCTGCTTAGCTCTTGGATCTGAAGGTGTCCAAAGCAGAAGAAGGGAAACTACCTCCGCTTTATAGTCTGAAGGTAGCTACCCTCGCTTTGACATCTTTTTGAGGTGTAGAATCTCAGCCTATCCCTCCATTCGGCTAGTTTGAAAGTATTTATGGACTCTCATATCATCGCACGCAACAAATCTCAAAGACCGGGCGATCAAATAGTCGACCCAGATACGGAACACTGGTCTACAAGTCACAAAGAAGGAATCTCGTCCCCTCTTCCTTCTATGCAATGCAGATGTAAAGCTGATGGCAATCATGGATTTAGCACTCCAGTTCCGCTGGTAAGCCATGTCGGTCTCGACTGTGGAGCCCAAGTAGGCGCCACGGAATCGTTTCCGTCGACGCTCATTGGTCGTCCGCCCACCATCTGGCTGATCACTCCCGCTGAGATACCAAGGTTCCAACGTCACGATAACCCAAGCAAGTCGTTCTGTGCCAGATCAGAAAAGGACTAAACCCTCATCCATCAAATACCAGCAGGAAGTGCGTGAATAAATCTTTAACCTATCGTCCCTCCCATACCGCCCACCACATCCCATCACCCAAGACCAAACCCACACTTCCCAACCAACCACCCCACCCCTCCACAATGGTCGTCCCCCGCAAATGCAAATTCCCCAGCCGCGGCACCTACATAGTCGCCGACTTCTACATCCCCTCCGCCGCCGCCCCCGACCGCAAACGCGCCGCCATCATCGTCGCCCACCCCTGGACAGGCGTCAAAGAGCAAACCGCGGGCATGTACGCCAACATCCTCGCCGAAAACGGCTTCAGCGCCCTCGCCTTCGACGCTGCCCACCAAGGCGAAAGCGGCGGCACCCCACGGCACCTCGAAGACCCGGCCCAGCGCGTCGAAGACGTCAAAGCCGCCGTCACATACCTCTCCATCCTGCCGACCATCGACGCGGGCCGGATAGGGGCGCTCGGGATATGTGTGGCGGGGGGTTACGTCCCGTTTGCTGCACAGGCGGATGTGCGGATCGCGGCTGTGGCGACGATTAGCGCGGTGTGTATTGGGCGGTTGACGCGCGAGGGGATGCCGGACGCGCCGAAGGATGCGCGGGTGCTGCGGCGGCAGCTGCGCGAGGCGGCGGAGGATCGGCTGCTGGAGGCGCGCACGGGCAGGCATACCGTCGTGTCGTTGCTGCCTACTTGCCGCGAGGAGATCACGCCGGAGTTGCCCGATCTGTTTGCTGAGGGGTTCGAGTACTACCGCACGGATAGGGGCGCGCATCCGAGGTCGACGAACGAGACGATGCCGATGAATACGGATTTGTGTGCGAACTATGATTCGTATCATTTAATTAAGATGATTTCGCCGAGGCCGTTGTTGATGATTGCGGGGAGTGATGCTGATACGGTGTTTTATAGTGTGGATGCTGTTGCGGCGGCGGATGAGCCGAAGGAGTTGATTATTATTCCGGGGAAGACGCATGTCGGGTTGTATGACGATCCGTCCAAGGTTTCTAAGAAGCTTGTGGATTTTATGGCGGAGTGGCTGTGTAAGTAGATGGTGAAGGTTGTTGGCTTATGGCAGTAATGAATAGTAATGAGATAACGGGTGTACTGTGCCTTCAGCTGGGAAAGATTATGTTTTGAGAGGAAGAGAGAGAATGCTACTGACTTCCTGAGCAGAAAGCCTGACATGATGGCGCTGCGCTTATGTACAACTGTGATTCCAAACTTCTGCAGATGATGTCTTCCGATGATATTACCGAGGGGCTGAGCTTGAACCGTCAGATAAGGTCAAAAAAGTATAAGTTCGAGCCTACTGGTTCCTGCAGTACGGATAGATAGAGCTACTATGTGAGGTCCAAGAAGCTATTATTCAAGAAGCTATTGACGTTACTGATCATGGTGTTGAGTGTTAGGAAGCTACCAGAGCCACAAGACTTATCCCAACTTTTTCATTACCATTCTCAATGCTCACTTACCTCAAACCATGCCAATAGTAGAATTAGATACCCACAATCTTCTCCATGAAGGATAAGATGACAAACTCCTCGCGCTGACAGTCTTGCAAGTTCCTCCACACACGCTTCGCACCAACTGAGGCTGGCTACAAACAGCAACTAGCCCAGTTTCAAATCCATCCCAGCACCTTCGCCAAGAACCCCAACCCACCCATGAACGAGCTGATCCCCGTAAACACAATCAATGCCCCATACTCCGTCCCATACCCAAACGCCGCCTTCCAATGCGCCGTCATCCCACTCTTCAGCAACGACTCGCTCAGCGGCCCCGACACGATACTCCCAAGACCCCTCCCCGCAATCAGCAAGCCATAAACCAACCCCGTATCCGTGACCCCGCTCTGCGCCGCAATCTCCCTCCTCACACCGGGCCAAGTCGAACTATAGCTCCCGGCAAAAAAGCCATAGCAGATGGCGAAAAGATACAAGACCCCAATCGACGTCGACAGGCCCCACAGCACGAACGCGGACAGCGTCGCCCCGAGGGTCAAGAAGCTGATGACGGACGAAACGGGCAGACGGTCGACGAGGGCGCCCGTGCAGATGAAGCCGAAGAAGAGACCGACGTTGAGCAACGTGAGGGTGACGGAGGCGAGGGCGCTGGACGAGCCGAGCGACTGCGATGCGTAGGACGGGAGGTAGATGGTGGGCAGGAAGTAGCCGAGCCCCTGGAAGATGTTGCCGATCTGGTAGAAGAGGAAGGAGCGGGTGAGGATGAAACTGAGGTTGGGGCGGCGGCTGGGTTGGGGGACGGAGAGGACGGGGAGGCGGGGCTTGAAGCAGAGGAGGAGGGGCGCTGTGACGACGAAGAGGATGAGCGTCCAGGAGCGGAGGACGGTGCGGAAGGAGTAGTTGGAGAGGGCGGATTCGAGGATGATGGGGAAGAAGACGCCGGAGAAGGCGGTGCCGGCCTGGTGGGTGCACGGTCAGTTTTTGTGGCGTGCGGTGTGGTGTGGGAAACGTGCCCATGCCATTCCAAACGCGAGACCCTTGCGTCTGATGAACCATTCGTCGATGAATAGCAAAGTTGGATAGTACATCATACTGCCCCCAATAGCGTACAGAACGCCTTGAGTCAAAATAAGCTGCCAAATATGGTTTGAGAATGAGGAAGCTACAAGAGCTGCGCAATTAAGGAAGAGACCGATTACTATGCTCTTCCGTCGGTACTGCGGCCATCGCTGGAGAAGCAGGAGGCTCAACGGGGATCCGAGCGTTAAAAGGCCCTGGTCACTGTAAGCATGCCAATCTGATCTCAAAAACGAAGTCAAGACTTACAAAAGCTACTGTTCCAATGAGTGATATGTGTGATGAGTCGGATGCGAACGGAGCATGTGTAGAATAATAAACTTGGAATACGCCAAAGGAGATGGGAATGCCTGTATTCAATGATGATTAGTGGACTGGAAATGTCGTGACATGATTCTCGACAAACCCCAAACAAGCCCTTCCATGCAGAAACAGCCCAACAGAAGAAGCCATGCATCCTTGCCTCCATCTGCTGGTGGCAGTGAGAATTCTTGAGGAGCATCGAGTATTGGCTGACTTTGGAATGGCGGCTGTTCCAGCTCAATATCTGCCACAGTCGCCATGTTGAGCGGTGAACAAAAGCGTTCTTGAGACGGAAGTAGTGGTTATGTGCGGGGTCGGGCTTTATAATGTGGATAGATATCTGTATAGTGGGGAAAAGGCAACGATTGGATATGTAAGCGAGCTTGCATCGCATTCATCCTACGTGTTCCTCATTTCTTGGCTAGAGTTTAAATGGACAGGGGCACAGGGGCATTTTATGTAAGCTTCATGTACTTTGGGCTATGACGACATGCTTGACTGCACCGGGACTAGTGTTCATGCGAAGATGCCAGCCCCAAACGGGTTATGACTACTATTAGCAGATCCACTAAGGTTTTGTTCTCCTTCCGTTAGGGAGATTCGTTGTACACAGTTAAGTGTTCCGTACACTGGAGTCTATTGGCGCATCTTGAATCTTGTATAACTCAACCATGCGTATGTACATGTTTACCCAAGCTTTTTGAAGTTGCAACCCCCCTTCTGAACAGTGCTGATAAGATGCCTGGAACCTATGCTCGCTTTGTATGATCGAAGCTGCATGAATGTGCCAATCCGAGCCCTTGACACCAAGACCTTTGAAAATATCAAGCTGCTGGCCGATTCAGCTGGATGGTTTGATGAAGAAGTAGTATGATATAGCGGGCAACCTACTTTAAGGTTTGAGGCCAAGCAAAAAGTGTTAGGCTACATCATTTGCGCCCAGAACTAAGAAGCTCCAAAGTGTTGCACAGGGGCGAATAACATTAGTGCGTGAACTCTTCCACCTTGAGACAACTTGAGTGACTGCGCCAGTTGTGTCGCTCTCCTGAGTTCAAAGAGTTCTAGAAAAGGAATGTCGATGATCACTGCATATAAAACTAGTCTCCGAGAGTGCAGACATCGCGGCGAGGCGTGCGTGTAGGAGGTCAGGTTATATTTTGTCGTAAGTGCCGCGCAGCCATTTAAGAACAATTTAGAAAGAAATGGAAAACTCCAAGATTAGTATAATGTAAACGGCAATGAATAGTTAAGAGCTGATCGTCGTCTCGCTCCCAAAGTACTTAAGCGCTTGAGCATGATTTAGCACGTAGCTGGATGAAGCTTTGCTGCATGAGCGCTAGACGGACTCGAACCACATCGTCGGGGAACAACCATTACTGTGTCAAATGATAACGCTTCCGTCGTTGTCCCGGTTGTTGGTCTTGCGGCCTCCCATACTTCATTGGTTGCGCCTGCGGCCCCTCCCGTCTGACTGAAACCTCAATGCCACTGCGCCTTGCACTGCTGCCTGCCTTAACAACATAACCACAAGCATCCCCAACATGTCCAGAACACCGACAGACATCGAGACCCACTTGACGCAATGGAGAACTTGCCCAGGAATCCCGTCTGCTACGTTCAAGGCCAGCCCGAAGAAGCGGACCCCAGTGTTATCCACCACAACGTCCTCTGCGACGGACCAGCCTGCGAAGGCCGCACCGAACCCATCAAAGGCGTCCGATACAAGTGTATGAAGTGTGACAATGTCGACTTTTGCGAGTCTTGCCTCTTCAGCCCCGCCGGGAGCCACGACAGAAGCCACCCCGTCCTCCGATGCGTGCAACAGTCGCACTTCGTCGATGTCCACGGCATGACCATGGAAAATCAAGCCAAGGCAATCGAGTCCATCTCGGATCGATATGGCCGCGACGCTGTCGTTGATATACGGCGACCGCGGTTTGAGCCGCATCCTGAGCCGCAAATGAGCGCGGACACGGCAGCGCAAAGCGACGAGGCCGGGGAAGAAGGAGAAGGCCCTACAGTTCCATTCCGCTATATCGGAGAAGAGCCCCCTCCCGACGCCGAGGGATGGGTTCATAAGTACGACATCGGTCCCGATGGATCCGTGACGGTTGAGCGGCGGCCTCCGGGTCCGAGTTCCAGAGAGGGGCGTACCGAGAGCGTGATGCACGACCAGAGCATGGACATCTGGATGAAGCTGCTGCGTGGGGAGTTGAAGGAGCACCAGTACGCCCGCGCGCTTGAGTTTTACCAGTACATCCAAGAAGGCAAGGCGGCCACCAGAGTGATCGAGCTGTTACCGGGCAAAGGCGAAGAGAGGCTACAGGCCCGCTTGATCCCCGTTGATCTGCAAGCGGCGCCGGAGTACGAGGCTCTCTCGTATACGTGGAAGGAAACGAGCTTTGAGCGGATGAATATGCGGAAGTGGGACAGAGAGACCGATGACGCATTCCGCAGCATGTTGGACCTGAGACATCCGGTGTACCTCGAGGACAGCTTCATCACCATCAACGTCGGTCTCAGAGACGCTCTGCGACGCCTCCGCCACGCTGATAAGCCGCGACGTATCTGGGCGGATCAGATCAGTATCAACCAAAAGGACTTGGAAGAGCGGAAGATCCAGGTCCAGTACATGCGAATCGTCTATAACCAGGCGCAGAGAGTTCTGGTGTGGGTGGGCGAAGAGGAAGAATATACCGCTGCTGCATTTGCCATGTTTGAAAAACTGGCGTATCGATGCAACGTTCCTGAGCGCCAGATCCCGACACCAAAGGATCTGCAGGACGATCCAGACCTCCCGCCACTCGGATCATTTGAGTGGATTGCACTGCTTGAGTTTTTCAAGCGTCCTGTGTTCCAGCGCGGCTGGGTGATTCAAGAGATCACCGTCGGCAGAGCCGTCAGGGTTATCTGCGGAAGCTACGAGACAATGTGGGCGAAGGTTGCAAATGTTGCTGCAATGCTGGGGAATCCCGCATGGATGGGTGTTACTTCTGAGTGGTTGTCTGACAAACCCGGTGGGTGCAAGCGCCTTGAGCGTCAGGTCTTACGTTACTGACGATCAACCACAGTGGACGAAAGAAACGGTCGGCCACGTCCTGACTATTTCATAACGATGAAGCTTTTGAGGGAAAGATTCCAATCAGGCGAGGATATGAAACTCCAATGGATATTGGCCGCCACACGTTTCGCGCAAGTTACCGACCCCCGCGACAAGATCTTCGCCGTGCTGGGTCTCCGTCGAGTAAGCTTTGAAATCGAACCCGACTACAACAAACCTGCATCCAAGGTATTTGTCGAAGCCACGAAATGGATCCTCAGCAACGAGAAGTCCTTCGACATCTGCGGAATGGCAATCTGTGTCCCACCCTCCTCGCCAAACGATCTTCCATCCTGGGTCCCCAGCTACGGAATCAATCAGCAGCGCATGAACATGTGTACACCAGAATCTCGATACAGCGCATCAGGCAGCACACACGCCTCCGCGTCCTGGCCCTTTCCGCAACACCCGAACATCCTCCTCACGCCATCGTTCCATGTCGAGACCGTCGTGGCCATGCCGGACGGCTCAGCCCCGACAAAACAGGGCAAGATCCTGTGGTGGACGTACCTCGCCTCCTATCTTGGGCCTCGTTACGTAACCGGAGAAACGACTCTGTCAGCCTTCTGGCGCACCTGCGTCGTCGACGCCTCCATCATGTGGCACAAGCAACCCGCCCCTACATCGTACCAACACGCCCTCGCTGCTCTCGCGTTCCAGGCTGCGAGCAGCGGGGAGTACGAAGAGGTGGAGCCCACTTTGCGGAACCCCCTGCTACACGAGCTCCTGCTGGCATTTGTGGAAAGACATCAAGAGTCTGGGGTCGACGATGTGCCTTTCGATCAGGCGAGCCTGCAGTTTGTGCTCATGGCTGGCAATCGGAAGATGGTTATCACTAGCGGAGGTTACCTTGGTTTGGCGGATTTGTCCACGAGGGTGGGAGACGAAGTTCACATCATCCCGGGTTCCAGAACGCCAATTGTTCTGCGGCGGTTAGAGGGTGAACTTTCTCATATAAACTCAAGTGCCTCGGGTCTGTACTCATGGGTTGGAGAAGCATACGTGCATGGTCTGATGAGTGGCGAGGCCCTGGAACGAGAAGGTCTCGAATGGAAAGATGTCCTTGTCCAGTAAGTGTCTATTCTTTAGTCTGACATAGTCTTCATACAACATCCTCCGAAGGAAAAAACAATTCACGCCAGTTAAATCCACCGTCTCAACATCCAAGTTGGGCCAATTGAATCTGCGGACCCTTTGCCTAAACGAGTAATGTAATGCTATGCAGTTCATTGTTGATTGAGACTTGATCTAAACATTTGATACGCGTGATACGTATTGTTCTAAGTCCAGGCCAGACTATCATTGCACACGTGTACATAAGATTCTACCTCATCCACTGTGAGTTCAAAAATGCATGCAGGGTTTACACGGCTTGCAACATATGGCGAGCGTGTAAATATGTTGCGGAGGCGCAACCAGAGCTGTTGTGTGTGGTTTCCAGAATTTTCCAGAGCAGTTTTGGACGCAGTATCATGCAGTAAAAGCAATAGTCAAAGCAAGGGAAGATCAGAGAAACAGTTAAAGTGGAGGATTGTTTGAGTCCGGCTGGATACTACCTTGCCCTATAGCCTTCTTTATGACCAGTGACGTTTTCTCCAGGCCCAGACGCTTTCGTTGAGTACTAGAATAGATATTGAGCAACCAAACACACACGCGCATTATGGCCACAACTTATGAGCCATGCCAAAGGTGCCCGAAGATTGGAAACGTCCGGGCTCGCGAGAGTTTGAATTCGTTCCTTCCGTGCGAATGAACCTTCTCGTAACTGAAGACGCTCGACCACTTTTCCCGAAATGCCACCCAGATACCACTGACAAGAATAAAATTCCGCAGTGTTTCGTCTGTAGCAATCATCGGACGAACGTCGAACTTGTCGTCAGTGGGGGTTGCAGCCTCGCCTTCAGTTTGGGACGGTATGGTGTATTGATCGCAGATGTCAATGCCGGTGCGAGTCATAGTACCAATGACAGGATGCCTCCGGCGCCCCGGATCGACAGTGCTGAAAGCGAACTTCCGGTCCTCGGAACTCCCCGCGCCAGCATCCGTACTCTGGTGGGAGAAATTGGCCGACTTCCGCCGGTTGAGTCGATCTTGTGGTACCCATCGAGCCTTGGATTGCAGACCGTGTTCGTCCGTCCAGATGAATTCGTAGCCGCCATTCGGCAAAGACGTCGCCACCCAGACCGTGTTATTTTCCATGCAGATTTCCGTCCGGTCCTCCTTGAGGTTCACGCAGATGGCTCCGATTACTTCCCGAGATTCCGGGCGATTGTCCTGATCGTTGTAGTCTCGGGCCCGCAAGATGACGACGTCGTTTGGCCCCAGTCCATTCCTCGTCTGACACACTCTGTTGACTTTCCGCCTGAGGCCCAGCCCAAGGGTCAGCGCGGACATTGCCTCGAAGGTTGGCTTTGGGCGCGAGTCTGTAGACGATTGGTGTAATTGGAGAAGCACTTTTGGGCGGAAGCATAAGGGACTGACTCGCGGCGGCGGGTGCGCGAAGGAATAATTGGTCTTTGGGCGTGAAGCTCGCTTTCGTACTTGGTCCCCAAACGACATCCTTGTAGGTCTATCCGGCAGACGCAACGACAGAGCGCCCCTTTTTATCGTCAAACCAGACATGGTTGGCTCTCCAGAAGACATTGCGAAAGTCGTTCGTGTACACTTCTACCCTTCCTTTGGGTGATAGTACTGACTGGGGTAACTTGTCGCAGACGGGAGGGAAGATGCTCGGTGGTGAATGAGGAAAAAGCTGCAAAGCGTGGCGGCAAAGAAAGATGGATGCAGACTGCAGGGTTAATAGTCCTTGGAGCATTTAAAAGGTGGTGGGTGCTGTTGAAGATCGCGGAGGTATCATACACTTCCCTGTGATTCATCAACCGGGCCGTGGGGGAGGGGGGGCGGGGGCATGGACTTCCGGCGCCGGCTCCATTGCTTGTGAGGCCACGGAGAAGACATGGACTGGTCGTCGACGTCGAGCTTCTCCTTGAGGGATATTTTTCACTTGTAATGCCCGCTCTCGTGCGACTGCTCGGTGATTCGGCAGTCGGAGCTTGCGAATCCCGTGCGGACGGAGCCGAGGGCGGCCCTTCTACGAGCACAACTACGTATCAGACCGCCCGACACAAGAGACCCTCGGAGCCGAATGCTTCGGTTCTGGTCTTGTGGTTCCGTACCTCGGCTTTTCAAAACATCTTCTCGGGCTTTCTTAGTGATTTGGGAGCAGTGCGGCTGGATGTGATCCGCACTACACAGACAGTCAAGTGCTAAATAATACCAGATGGGGGCACACCAGCTTCGAAACTTCTTAAAATAGTTCGAAAACTACTAGAGTCTCATAATGTCCTGCTACTCCTAAAATTCCCGAGGGAAGGGGGGCCGGCAGGACCGGAAAGGCTTCGTGTTCGGCGCGGAAACCTGCAATATCCAGAAATCGAGCACATCTCGCCAGTGATGAGGTTTTTCATTTTGCGCTCTTTGATGGCTCACATGCTACCTGAGGGATATCTGAGGCACTCAGTTGTAGTTCCTTGAATTTTTCCCCGGAGTTTTGGTATCAGCATCGTTCACTGAAGCCGTAATGACATGAGGAGTGGATAGCAGAAGTGACGAAGGAACAGGCTCTTTCCGGATATTGCCGGAGGCAAGAGAAATTAAAGACTTGGTATTCCTTATTAACCCGCCTGGACAGACCAGTACCACCACCAGCATTCCCAGCAAAACGAACACCCGATCCCCGCTCCTCGACAAGCTGCTCAGTAACTTCGGAAATCGCTCTAGATTGGAGGCTCGTGGTTTCATTGACCCTTATGTGTTGGCTGGTGGTAATCGCATCTGGGGTCAATCTTATTCGCACCTGGGGTCTCCAATATCGGCGGAGTCTTTCCTACTATCCCTCCTAAAAAAAAAAGGTAATTTAGTAGCCATCTAGCAAAACCAGCGCTACTAGTCCTAGGCTGTGCGGCTCCAGGCTGCGGCTCTAGGCTGCCAAGACTCCTAAGGCTCTGCCTACTAGCTACTATCCGCTAGAGGACTGCCTAGAAGGCCCATCCCGCCCTAAGTAGCTGGTAAGGAACGGAGGGGACGGAGCGTGGGGAAAAAAGATCCGAGAGAGGTGGCCTCGGCGTTCTCGGCAAATTAGATACGAAGTAGAGACCGATGCCGGCGTATTTAGATACTTAATCGGGAAGTCTAGGTGCGAATAAGATTGACCCCAGGTGCGATTACCACCAGCCTATGTGTCTAAGACTTAGGAACTTCCTCATTCAAGTGGTCTGTAGGACCAGAGTCGAAGTCTGTCCTTGGAGAACTGAAATCAATATCAAGCTGAAGAATCAAAAAGGCATCCCGGTAGGAAAAGCTCGAGTTTTAGAACTCTCGAGTCCAACCGGACTAGTCAAGCACGTTATCCCCCATCACCAGTGGTTCCACAGCTATGAATTCCACCCTTGTCCCAACGGTTCACTACGTCGGACCCTAATCTCTCTCGACAGATCTCTTCAGATAACGCCTTCAGCGCCTCCAAGTTCTTCGAAACCTAATCTTCCGACGTACCAATCTCACCTAACAGCTTCTTGGCCTCCTCACTATTCCCCACGCCGCAATCCTCGCTGTCCTCAAGCAGTCACTCATCCATAACTCAATATCAGAGCTTCAAACAAGGAAGCCAAGCAACACCACTACCTAAGTCACCACCTACCCGCGTACTCATTGTCTAGGCTATTATACACTCACGCACTCTGTCCTTTATGCAACTAATTATTAACTGTTGCACTTCGTGAGCTTCAAGTTGCCTGAGGCTCGGTGACCGAAAATATCATATCAGAGCGTACTTCTGAGGGGCGACGCCGCCCTGGTGGAAGCCAGGGAGGTAATCCACCGACAACCTGTACATAACACGCTTCTGTAGCATCACAGACAGATCAATCAATCCAGCATTTTGCTCAATGATGATTTTCAAGAGAATTCAACATTAACTATCTAGAATTAAATAGACATCTAACAAGCCGCAATTAGCGGTAGTCAAAGGTCTTCTTCCTATTACTCTCGCGGCACAGCTTAGAGGTCACTGGAGCAAGCAAGCGTCCTCGAGCCTCCGCTTGCAAGTAGGCGAAGATAGCCGCTTGACCAACGCTAGCTTTAATGCTTAACAAGCACTCTTGCATCTTGAAAGCAGTGCTCGATATTTTCTCACCAACAAAGATCCACCACCGGGCAATGCTCCTCAAAAGCCTTGCACTTTCCCGAAACAGGCCGATGCCCAGCCCATCGCAACCTTGCAGTCCCGTCAACGCCACAATCCTGCACATCCTCCGGCGCGGAAGATCTGCCGTCCTCCTCCAGCATCCGAAGAAGCGCGCTTACCTGCGTGCGTCAGAGCGATGTGGGACTACTCCAGCCTCAGTCATGGAGCCGACGGATCTGCAGGTGGCATCATCGAGCGGGGTCTCCGTTCCTGAAAGGTAGATAGACCAGCGGGCAATCGTTCAGGAGGAGGTGGCGCAGGCTTGGGGGAACCAGATGGAGAGCACTTGCTGCATGAAGAATAACGCTCTGCAGGTAGCGATTAGTCTGGCAGCCAGTCTAGTAGACGTACTTGTGGAGGATCTGCGGGAGCTTTCCAGGGCTATAGTGGTGGAGATGTTAGAGGCAAGGAAGAGCTTGCCGATGGGAAAGGGGGGATCATCTTCGGTGAGAACGGCCGGCGTTCGTGGACGGAGATGGCACAGGCGGTGGTAGATGCGTGCTACGAGGAGGAAAAAATCCCAGAGAGGCGAGTAGGCAGCGTCAGGTTGGCGGGGAGAGCAGAGATACTGACTCCGTAGATGGATCAAGTGGGCGAGAAGATGGTGGAGCTCGCTTCCTGCTCGGATGCGCCTCTATCAGCAAACTCTTTGCTCCAATATGGAACGTAACACGGCAAAAAATCTACCTCAGCCTTCAGCATCTTGGGGATCAGGCAGACCTTTGCCAGAAGATGCGAGAGGCCCGAAATGATGGTCAACCGTGTACCAGTAGGCACTAGTGAAATACCCGACGATTGCGAAGCTCGCCGCTTCCCGCTATGCCTTTGTTATCTTTAGCGCGCGAAGTCTTTCATAGCAGTTTCTTCTTCTCCAGCATAATGCAAGCGTGACGAGCATCAATACCGCCGCTGCGGCTTCTACCCCAACACCAGCCTTCGCACCCGTAGATAAATCGCCGGTTGAAGAACCAGAATCTGAAGACGAGGAGGAGACGGATGGCATCAGGGTCCCAGATGCCAAGGCAACAGCAGCGGATGGCAGCTGTGAGGATCAACATTCTTTCGAAAATATCAAAGCATCGAAGAGGCTGGTCATCTTACAGTGAAGAGTCTTGGTCGATCGATGCCTCCTATTTGTGGGAAATGCTAACTTTGTCCCTGCTGACGAGTGGCGAGGGCGAGGACTTCTTGGTCGCAGGGGTGGAGCGGGGGGAGCTTTCGGGAGATGAGGGTGGGCTGCGAAGAGCTAGGAGCGGAGGACGTGGTTGGAGGCGGTGGGGGAGGTGTGGGCGTGGATGAAGGAGAAGGCGGAGGGGGTGAGGGTGGTGGGGGTGGGGTTGGGGTCTGTTTTGATGGTGAGGGAGGTATATGGTGGTGTTGACAAGATGTCCGACTGCGAATGTTACAAAATTGAGGTGGATATGCCACTGGGAACGTCAGACAAACGGACGATGAGTGCGGCTGTACGATTGTGGAAGAGCTCATACCTCTCATAAACGCCTTGTCACCCTTGGGCTTAGAATTCATCCCGATTTAATGAACTTTTTTTGAAGGTTGCGGATGGGAGCATTGGACGATGCGCTTCTGGATCTGAAGCTCCGTTTGGGCTTTCTAACCCCCGCCGGACGCGGGGAAGATCTGAATAATCTGTATTAGAGATCACTAAACAGCTTACGATAGAAGCTCGTGAAGGAACCCAATCGCGTCACAATCCGTGAGGCGATACAATGAAGAGTGTGCGAGGTAATACATGTCGGGCCAGGGATGTTCTCGAAAAACACACAATGGGACAGGAAACGGATCCCGATTTTCTTTGAGGCAAAGAAAAACTACCAGGTACGACGCAAACAGATGAACACAATACGTGAATGCTCTTTGTGCAATTACTGCCCCGGCTCGAAGTACATCTAGTGGTTTCCAGTCTGATCTAGCGTCGGCGGAGAAATAACTACCTGATCAGCATTAAGTCCAGACCGAGGCCGGAAAATCAAACGGGCAGATGCGGCCATACCCTTGTACCAATCCCTGTCAACTCAAACATCAGCGCAGAAACCCAGCAGCGAGAGCCATCCGATCAACACAACCATGCTCACGGAAATGCTTGACATTCCCCATACTCCCTAGCGGAGTCGTCTATCTATCATACTAATAGCCGTCATGCTCAGAACCAGCATAGCATAGCCTCGCGGCTAGTCTTCATGATGCCCTTTATCTTGACCCTATTGTTAGAAGCATACGCCAGGAAAACCAATCAGAAAAAGGAAAATCCCGAATGCCTATAAATACTGATGACAACCCATCCAAGCATCCCACCCGATCAATGAGCGTCATCTTCTAACCCAATTGCTGGCCCAAAGAAGCACCCCACTACACCGATGAAGCAGACCTGGGGTATGACGCGGATGTCTCAGTCGCAAAAACAGGCAGAAAGTACAAAATGAGGAGAGAGAGAGAGAGAGGGAGGGAGGGACGGAATAATGTGAGTGGGAAAAAATTGAACAGTCCGCTTTGCATCCACAATTCCTACTACCGCGAACTTGCCGAGCCTTAACCTTCCGAATCGTGTATGATTTCTTGCCGATGCCTGTCTCCAGACTCCTCATCCATGGAAAACCCAATGAGTAATGAAAATGGGAAATATCAGGGGCATGTCGGATGATGGTGACACATGACGTGAGGGTGGTGGGTCGGAGATTTTTGTGCATGTGAAAGAAGAATCACCTACGCACCCCCGGCGACCTCTTTAACCAGTCTCCACGTCTTGACGACCACGTTCGCCACCAGTACGAAGGTGAGACCGGGGACAAAGATCTGCAAGAATTCGACTGGGCTCTTCGGTCGGACTTCGGTCTCGATGTAGCCTCTGCCTTCGCTGATGGGCTTCTCCTTGTCGAGCTTCGGCCAGCCGTTGAGGCCATTGCCTGCAGTTTCATAGCGGACGCCTTCGGGGTCGGCGGGGAAGCGGCCGGTCTGAAGATAGATTTCGAGCAGGTCGTCCTTCTCGCGCCATCGCTGCAGGACCCACTTCTCGAAGTCGGATTGCGTGGAGAGCGGGATATCCTTGACGGCGAAGCGACGCCAATGCAAGTTTACAGACCGCGGAGGGCGTCCTTCAAAGTAGGTGGACTTTAGGGTGAAGAGATCTTGGCCGTATTCGCCGCGACTATTCATGGTTAGCGGAAGCTCTGGTGGAAAGCGGGCGGTGTTTACTCACGGGATACCCTCGTATGCCATGGTGCAGTCGTACACCCAGTCAACGGTATCCTTCAATTCCTGCAGGCAGAAAAACAGCCCCGTGCTTCTTGGCAGCAGCGCATGTCTTAGGTCCTTCTGACCGCTCTTCTCGGCCCAGCGTGCGCTGGAGTCACGGCCGTTCTGGGACAGATTGGTGCCCTCGGGGAAGATGAGCAGCCACATGGGATCCAAGTCGTGCTGGCCGGACATGGGACCCTTGTGGCGGGCATTAAGCTTCTGCAGGCGGTGCTGGAAGCGGGGTTTGTCGGTGGCCCACTTGCGCGAGAGGAAGATGAAGCTGAACAACTGCATGCCTGTGCCGATGACGGGAATGTACTTGAGCGATTCCTTCAGGATGATGTACAGGTGACCGTGCATGCGCGAGGTGTAGGCAATCCACCACAGGTACAGCCAATCGGTGTAGATCTGCGGGCAGTGTCAGCATGCTGCCTGTCTCTGCGCTCGGGTGTGGATGGCACCTGGTGGTTCGCGATGAGGAGCAGGCGATCGGGAAAGTCGCACTCCAGGCGGCCGTCTTCGGTCTGGCGCAGCTGGCCGCGCACGCTCTCGTCGCCGCTGACCCTGACGAGGGTGGGGCTCCACCACTGGGTCATGGTGGTGATGAGCAGGCCGAAGTGCTGCTTGGTGACGGCCATCCAGGCATAGTACCAGTCCTTGCTGTAGAAATAGAGCGGGGCTCCCATCATCTGGGTTACGTGGATGCTAAGGCCGAATAAGCACCTGGCGAGGTCAGCGAGGGCCATACTCACCATAGGCAGCTGCCCATGAAGTAGAGGCCGAACAGGAACATGCGCAGCGCCTGCTTGGGGCCGCCGTGCTTGACCGGACCGGCCGGATGCACCGTCCTGCCCGCAGCCGGGCCATGCTTGAGCAGGTCGCCCTGCAGCGCCGCAGCGGTATGCCGGTGCTTGAGGCCGTCGGAGTCCATGGCGACAGCGCAGGTGAGCAGGTGGAGAGGGAGTCGCGGCGGAGGGTCGTGTGCCGGCGGAGTTAGCACGGAGGGGCGCGCAGGATGGGGCACGCGACGCGGGCGGCGGCGAGGCTGGGCGGGGCGCAGGATCAGAGAGGGAGCAGAGGCTGCCTGGCCAGCGGCATCGTGAGGTGGAGGAGAGCAGAAGGCAGGCGCCCACAAATACGGTGAAGCGCGCTGGTACGGGCCGGCAACTTGCGCAGCTCCAGTGCCTCGCGTCGCGTCCGCCGCGGAGGAGCATGGGCCACTTCTTTTGACATCAGCGCCGCCGCCTGAACCACCACCGCCCCCGTCGCCGTGTCGCCATGATACACCACTCCCTGCGAGCGCCTGCGCCATCCTCGACCCGTCGTCCCGCTTGCCGCGCCCCTCCGCACCGCTGCAGCACCACCAATGCCTCCGCGACCGCCGCTGCGCCCGCGCGCTCCGCCACGCCGCCGGCCCTTCTCCAGCACCGCCCGCCGCCCCGAAGTCATTGAGCTGCCCCGCCCCGCCGCGCTCCCCGAGCGCACGCCGCCCGCATACCAAGGTGAGCAGAGATGAGGCAGACCAACCGACCGCACATGGTGAGCGCGCAGTCCCTGTCTTCGGCGACTCATGAGCACCTCAGCGTCAGCACAGAGCAAGCTCCCGTGCTCACCCCTCACAGCATCGCGCCAGAACCACCTCCTCGGCCTCCAATGGCCCTCGCCGCTGCGCACCGTGCTGCTCATGAAGAAGGATGAGGCCCCGCACGTCACCGACTCGCTCATCGAGTTTTCCTACCACGTCCAGACCACCTACCCGTCTGTGAACCTACTCTTCGAGCCCAGTGTTGCACGCACCATCCACGAGCACCTCCCGTCGCCGATATACGCCCTCCCAACGCAGAACCGTGAGGCCGAGAAGGTCCTGCACGACAATGTCGACCTCATAGCCACGTTGGGTGGAGACGGCACCATATTGCACGCCGCAGGCTTGTACGCCGACTCCCAGCGGGTCCCGCCTATCCTCGCTTTCAGCATGGGCACCCTCGGCTTCCTGGGAGAATGGAAGTTTGCCGAGTACAAGCGTGCCTTCCGCGAGGTGTACATGTCCGGAGCAAGCGCGTCGCTGGAGCAGACACGGACAGCAGAAGACCCGTGGTCCTCCCTCCGCGGAAAGTTCATGGGCACCAACCGCCACGCCCGAATCCTCCTCCGCCACCGCCTGAAAGTCTCGGTGCATCCGCCCTCAACCCTCTCCTCCACAATCCCGCCAAAGAAGCCCATCCTCACCGGCAAACACCCCTCCCTCGCAACCGCCCAAACCCTCGCCCGCGGCAACCCCAAACTGCCGCCCTCCCCGCTCTACGCCCTCAACGAGATCATCCTCCACCGCGGCCGCTCCCCACACCTCACCGTCATCAGCATCACCGTCAACGGCCGCCACCTCACCGACGCCATCGCCGACGGCCTCATCGTCGCCAGCCCCACCGGCAGCACCGCCTACTCGCTCTCCTCAGGCGGATGCATCGTCCACCCGCTCGTCCCCTCCCTTCTCCTCACCCCCATCTGCCCCCGCAGCCTGTCCTTCCGCCCCCTCGTCCTCCCCGCCAACGCCGACATCACCCTGCGCGTCGCCGACACCAATCGCTCCGAGGGCGTTGACGTCAGCATTGACGGCATGCGCATGGAGGAGCCGCTGGGGAGGGGCGGCGAGGTGCGCATTACGGGCGAGGATGTCGGGCTGCGGGGGTTGGGGAAGGGAGGAGGGATTGTGGGGGGCGTGCCGAGTATTGTGAGGGGGACGGCGGGGGCGGAGAGGGGGGAGGATCATTGGGTGGGGGGGTTGAATGGCTTGCTGAAGTTTAACTATCCTTTTGGGGAGGGAGTTTGAGGATGAGAGGCCGGTGTTCCCGTCACGCTGATCGCAGAATATAGACTACATCTCGTAGCATTGGAGAAACGTGGTAGGTATGTGAATTAGACTCAACTCCCTACTCTACTACAAACATCCCACCACCCCCCCTTCCAATCATGAGCGTGAAACTCCAACAGCTGCCCGTTGGCACACACGCTACTCGCCAGGTATCAGAAAGGGTACCACGATCCCTCGTCTTCTCTGGCGGCACGGAAATAAAAGCCATCATAAGCCCACAAAATCCGTCCACAACCACCGTACCGCAATCCTAACTTCGAACGTCTGAAAAAATTCTCCGCGATCCTGTTACTAGTAGCCTGCCCTCTGCTGGAAAATAAGGCGAGCGAGGCGGTATGGTATGTAACAGCTGTCAGTGTTTCAATGGAATGGTCATGTGAGTGGCGCCCTTTTTTATGTACGTGGCAGACGCGGGTTTGTTTTTGGCGGAGGATTTTGTGGGACGGAGGGTGTGGTGGGGAGGGAGGTGGTTGATTGTGTGTGGTTTAATTCTCCGAGTGGGTGGGCAGGTGGGGGGTGGTGTGGTGCAGTTGTATAGATGGTGGAAGGAGGAGAGGAGGGGGGGGGGGGGGGGGGGGGTTAAGTAGGGAATATGGAGAGGAATTTCTGGGAGGCGCGCGCTGGTTGGAGCGAATGTCGTTGCCGCGGTTCTTGTGGGTTGGAGGTGGATGGCGCGGCAAGGATTGGGCGTGATGCGTTTGCGGCGGCGCACGAAAGCTAGATCGAAGGTTCCGCAGGAAGACTGATAGTTTCATTGTTCACTCTTATTTCTTCCGCTGCGAAGAACATTAACAGCTTCTGCCGAAAGACGTCATGATGCAGCCTTGATACAACAGATCAGATACCATTTTTACCATCATAAATTCTTAATCTTAAGCTGCATCCTTGTATGTAGGATCTTTCGTGTTAGCGGCCCTGTCGTCTTTCTCTTTTCAGTCTTCTTCACAAACAAAAGCCATTCGTGTCTATATTCAAGGTTGGAAACCAAAACATGTAGAAAGGAATGTGTATCCGCATTTCAGATGGGTGTTTCCCTCGCAAAGCACAATGACAAGAAGGATAAAGAAGGCATCGTTCGAGTACAAGAAAACAGCTGGGACAGGCGATGGAGCTGACCAAACAGCATCAAACGGATTAGAGTAAGAAAGGTAAGCAGAAATCCAGAAGGTGACAAATTTCAAGAACTACTGAGGATTGGTGAGAACGATGAATCCGATGCACACAGGACCATTAACTGACCTTTGATTCAAAACGCGCGAGTGGTGATTTTTACCGTGTCACCCCAACGGCTGGAGAGCTTGCTCTAAGCAACATGTGCATCAATATGCAGGCACAAGCCGCATCTGAGCAAGCTAAGTACTGTTTGGACCAGACCTGCAGAAAGCTGCATGCATATTCAAGACAATGTTGTTGAGCCAATCAATCCGGGCCTTGGCGACATCAACGCGCACTCTGTCTATGCCGGGGCCCGATTGATGTCTACACAACATGTGTGCAACTCGTATCCGGAAGCACGAAGACCAAGGAAACAGGCTTTCTATCTCTAGATTCATGCCGTGTTATGCAGCAACTTTCCGTGCGGTCAAGTCGCCGAGATTTAAATGAGCCCCCTCGTCCTTTCACTTTTCTTCAGTCCATCGTTTCGCCATGGCCCGTCTTAGTGTTTTCTTGCAGATCGCCCTGCTTACGCTCTGTTGGGGAGCAGCTCTCCCCTCCGAAGAAGGGTACGATGCCATAATTGTGGGAGGTGGCCCATCAGGCTTGAGTGCTCTCAGCGGCCTTGCTCGTGTTCGACGCAAGACTTTGTTGATTGACTCTGGCGAGTATCGGAATGCAGAGACAAGACATCTTCATGACTTGATTGGCTTCGATGGTGAGCATTATCCTACACAACTTTAACGTATTAGTACTGAAAGAACAAGGCGTTACACCCGCATATTACCGCTGGAAGGCCCGTCAACTGATATCGTACTACGATACAGTGACCATGACTAATGGCACCGTCACCAGCATCACACCTTGGCCCGGTTCTTCATTTCTCGTGTCCTCCCGTGTAAATGGGCAGGATCAGACCTTCTTTGCGCGCAAGATCATCCTGGCAACCGGCATCCGCGACCTCATACCATCGACGCCCGGTCTTCTGGAAAACTGGGGCAAGGGAATCTTCTGGTGTCCCTGGTGCGACGGCCACGAGCACGCAGACCAACCTCTCGGTCTAATCAGCACACTCGACAACGTCCCGGGCATGGTTCAAGAAATCCTAACGCTAAACACGGACATCGTGGCCTTCGTCAACGGCTCCGACACGCCCGAAGCGCGCGCCACCCTCGAAAGGAAGTTCCCGCAATGGGAGAAGTATTTACAGCTGCGAAACGTGCGCGTCGAGAACCGCACCATCGCCGACATCACGCGCCTGGCAGACGGCGGCGACGCGTACAACGCCTCTCTCGCCGGCTTGCCCTCGGTCGCTGAGTACGATTTGTTCCGTGTCGATTTCACCACTGGCGAGCCCATCGATCGCGCGGCTTTTTTTACATCTTTCCCGAAGGAACAGGTTTCGCCGCTGGGCAAGCAGCTGGGCGTGGCGCTCTATGGGGGCCGGCTGTATGCGAACCGGTCGAAGAGCTTGCTCACGAACGTGCCTGGTGTTTACGCTGTCGGAGACGCGAATACCGACAACTCGACGAATATCCCGCATGCCCTCTGGAGCGGCAAGTCTGCGGCCGTCGGTGTGCATGGTAAGTTTTGTGTGGTTTGGAGTCTTGATTGGAGAAGGGGAACTGACGTTTGGTCCAGTCCAGCTCGAACGTGAGACTACCGTAGATTTACTTTCTTCCGGCACCTCCACGAAAAGAGCAGCGGAACCCGATGCTCGGGCGATCTGGGATGCTATGAATGGCGAGCCAGGCGACATGCTGTATGCCGGCGACATTGACCAATGGACTTAAGCCGGACTACTTTCAACGCAAAGGTGATATCTCCTTGACGTAGAACTGCTGGTACCAAGCGTCTTGTTACAGAGATTGCATCTTTCATAATCAGAATTATTTGCCTTGGGGAAGGTACGATAGCACGATGTTGGAGATAGCAGCGCCTGGCGCCTTGGCCTAGCCAGCTTATCGAATATCAGCACTTCTTCACGCTCATTACCTCCTTGCACAATCAGCTCCACTTTTGAATCCCCGCTTGTGCATCACAAGATGACTTTTACATCCCGATGCATATGTGCGACCACGTAAGCAGATCCGCGCCCGTGTTTGAGCGTTTGGATGCAGCAAGATTAATGAAGGGGAGTTCACCTTGCTCGGACAACACAACTTCATCGTTGTCCGAACTACATATTCGGAATCAAGTCCTGCTCAGAAGCGTTCAGCCGCATTATTCTACCGACTGAAGGACTCCAGTCTCCGATCCCCGCCTTCTGTTGGACACAGCTGCCGTCGTGTCACACTGTCTGTGTGGTTGGTACGACACGGATCGGGTCCTACCGTCCTTGTGAAACACCACTTTTAAGGGGTGGCATGCAGCATTTCCCACTAAACCGGTAATAAATGTGCTTCCATGTCTCTCTCGGTCAATGGCATGCAGTTTGCACTGCAGCGCTGCAGCCTGATGCAAGTGAGATAGAGCACTGATCAATTTCAGTGTCACTGTTTTTTTACTTCTGTGACGGGTACTCGACTGCTACAAGTTCGGCAACTCTGGCGGCGAGCGCAACCACAGCTGCTGCAACTCAAAGCAGCATCTCATCTGGCTCGGCCGCGTCCCCTTCGAAAGGAAACAGCGGGACCATAGCGACTGGAGTTGCTGTTTCTGTGTGAATTTGTGTCATTGTTTTAGAGATCGGAGGGTGCTCTATCCACCGACAGAAGTAAAGAAGCGAAAATGACCTGCCTGCTGACCTGATGGATCATGGATGACGCCGGCAAAGTATGCATCGTCCTCAACCATCTGTTCCATATGGTTCGGACTCGGCGGGGCTGTGGAGCGAGGAGGCACCAATAGCAGAGAGGGCCTGTCTCACGAAGAGCGGCTAGCGTGCCCATCGATTTGTTCCTTCGCTCACTGATCTGACCAAGCTGTCCAATTAGAACATGGCATTATCCGTATCTCTCCGCCCGAGGGAGGGAGAAAAGGTAAGTAAGGCACCAGGCGCGACTCACTGCTAAACCTTATCTGATAATTTACTCTTTGAGGAAGGCTAGAGTCGTCTTCTACTATAGGGTTCGCTTCGATAGCTTGATTAGCTCTCGATTAACTTTAAAAGCGAACCTTCTTCGGCTCCTTAACGGCTCCTCGACTACCTATTGGCTTATGAATTCGAAAGTTGTAAAAGGTGAAAGTGTAATAATCGTGGTTGCATTTTCTAATTGGCTCCTCTAGAACTCATGCTTCGATTGTATCAAGTCGCTTACTCGGGTGCGGACGACAGCGGGTAAACTGCATGACGACAGTGTACGGAGTGTCGGCGTTTAGTCGGAACGGTAAGTCCGGAACGATTAGAAATACAGCTATACAGAAACCGTTTGCCCCACAGCCAGTGAGTCATATATATTCATGCGGAGTTCCCGCATGCTGCCATCGATCACCCAGCTCTAATCCGTACTGACAAGTCAACCACAGCAGCAATCAATCCTTACACCATGGCTGGAACCCACCCAACGTACGTTTTTGGAACCGCCTCAATCGCGTCCCACTCCAAGGAGGAAGCGAAAGCGATTTTGGATATCCTCAAAAAATACGGAGTTAAGAACCTCGATACCGCCCGCGTGTACACTGACAGTGAGGAGCGGCTCGGTGAGTTGGAAGCACCGAAGTCTTTCATCGTCGACACCAAGGCCCCCGGTTTCTCGGAGGGCGCGTTAAGCAGGGACTCCATCATCAAGGGCATTGAGCAGTCCCTTAGACTGCTGAAAGTAGACAAAGTCGACGTCTACTACCTCCACGCACCGGACCCAGCAACGCCAATTGAAGAGACCGTTGATACCATCCAAGAGCTGCATCGCCAAGGGAAGTTCGAGCGGTTCGGCCTCTCGAACTTCATGCCTGAGGACGTCCAGAAGATCTACGACTACGCCAAGTCCAAGGGTGGCGTTGTGCCCTCCGTCTACCAAGGCAACTACAACGCGTTTGCTCGTACCATCGAGAGCAAGCTCTTCCCCGTCCTCAGGAAGCTGAACATTTCCTTCTACGCCTACTCTCCTCTGGCGGGCGGTTTCTTTGCGAAGAACCCCGACGAGCTTGCCAGCAAGTCTGCAGCCGGCCGTTTCGATCCTTCGACCTTCGTCGGCGGCATGTACAACGCGCTGTACAACAAGCCACCCCTGGTCAACGCTCTCAAGAAGTGGAATGAAATTGCTTCATCCGTGGGAGAGACCAGCGTGATGCTGGCGTACAGATGGGCGGTGTTCCATTCGGCGGTTGACTCAAAGCATGGCGATGGCGTCATCATTGGAGCAAGCCGTCCTTCGCAGCTGGAACAGACCTTGAAGGGCCTTGAGGCTGGTCCTCTGAACAGCGAGACTGTCGAGAAGATCGAGACGCTCTGGAAATCGATCGAAGCTGACGCTCCCCTTGACAACTACCATTCCTACTCCAAGAAGGCGTAGGAGAATGAAGACAAAGACCAGTGAAATTTGTTCAAGGGGGATTCAAGACTGAATTCTCAAGTGTCTGGATTTCGGGCTATAAAAAAGACAAGAATAGGGAAGGTTTCAGTTGAATTTGTCCAATGGGATAGCCGCATTTCCTTATGAAAATTTTAACGCGTGACGAACACTTTATCCCATTGTCCTGAGGTGGAGCAATTCAATGTCTGGATGGATTTGTGATCGGAACGCACCTTTGCGCTTGACGGCCCTGCAGCACTAACAATTTTATCTGTCGTATCTGAAGCTGAGCGTACGAGTCTCCCCATGCAACCCCGAGTAACCTGATAAGACTTCCTGGACTATCGACGCTCAAACAGGGACCACTGGTTGTACCGTCTTTCTGACGCTTTCCTGCGCTGTTTGAAGCAGCGAGAGACGATGGCGCTCACAATTCTTGCCTACTTCGTTGTCCTCCTCAAGGAATTGGACGTCGACTAGTACGTGGAGGGCTGGATTCACCATCTCATCTCTGGTATGTATCTACTACATTCTTGATCCTGATACTCAAACGTGGATCCATACCCCTATCAAGGTAGTCGGCTGGATTCCTCCTGCATGACAGGTCAACAGCGGACGTAAGTACTTTGCAGCCCCGGGTGTTAACCATAGCGAGACTGGAGCATTCATAACAAGGATCGATATTTTCTTGATCAACTGGCCCTTCCACTACTTGAACAACTTACTTGAACAACTTTCGTAACCGTACAGCAATCCCTCACCCGTATCAATCAAGAATCGGCGCATACGTTGAAACTCCGGCGCCTGCGGAAGGCTCGGAAAGACTACCTATGCGCCCGTTTCCCACCCAACAGAAGCGGTTTCAATCCGTGCCCGAAATCTCGCATACACTGTACGGTTGCATCCAACGTGCAACGCATGCAGTGCAACGAAAGCTGCAATTCTGCCTGATGGAGTGGAATTAGCGTCCACGACTTTACACGGAAAACCGCTAGTTCGGCGAGATAACTCGATGGGGAAAAGACAAAATCCACCCACATTCTATCCCGTCTAGACAGAATCCACCTTATTTGACAGAATCCACCCTTCAAGGATGCTGCACAGGGGTTTCCTTACCTAATCCCTATCCTCCCGTGTCATAATCTATCATACCTCGCAGCTAGGGGCTTAGGTCGCCGGAAGCGCCGGTAAGTGCGGGGTTACAGGAGGCGCCAGGGGCGGCGATCGCGACGCTTGGCATGATGTTGCAACCCATCTGAGAAATGAGGCCAGATATCACGATTCTTGGCATGGTGTTGCAACTTACCAAACGTCGCCTAAGGAATGAGGCCAGATATCACGATTCTTAGCCTGGTGTTGACCGTAGAAGCCCTCAATTTCAAGCCCTCAATTTCGCGCCCTCTGACGTGTACGCGCGAGGCCGTCCGTCCGTCTACGCGCATGCTGATGCGTCCGTCTGCGCGTATACTAATGCGTGTCGAAGCTATAGGAGGCGTCCTTGTAACGGGTAGCCTAGCGCGCCGCTATATCCTTCGCGATAGCTAGTAGGCTATAGGACGGCAGTCTTGCCCTTCTAAATACTTAAAAACGTCTTAGTAACGGGAGGAAGAGCCATATTAATAAGAAAGAGCGATATTCGAAGGTCTTGGCATTAAATAACGATGATGAGAGGTGTGAGGAATAGGGAGGAGGGGGATAAGGGGTAGTAGGGTCGGAGTGCCCGGCTCTCCACTAAATCTTATTATATAACTTTCCTATCTAGGAAGGTTAGAAGGCCTCCTCTAATGCGAAGGCTGCAACATACGGGTTTCAGACGCCTTCCGCGGTCGGCATTACCTTGTACAACATCCTTGAAGGGTGGATTCTGTCAAATAAGGTGGATTCTGTCTAGACGGGATAGAATGTGGGTGGATTTTGTCTTTTCGCCTAACTCGATAGCTTGCAGATGTTTACTTATCACTTCAATATTCCCAGAGTTCAAAGTTGCACGAACAAGTGAGATGTCAGCGAATTGAAATGAAACTATCCTGGTTCACTAGTACGCCGGCTCGTTGGCTTCTACGTCTTCCTTTCTCTTTGCATCTAAACATGATTTCGGACTTGGAACATAAAGATCAAGAAAATCCTCTCACACACTCGTGTTTACCATGGCACACGCTCACCATCATACTGGTTGACTCCCTCAGCCTTCTCCCATCCAGGTACATGGATATTGAGAAACTGCCCTGTCTCCCCAACACCCACACGCGACACGAGATCCAAAACAGTTTCCGAGCTCTGCTCGACCGTCAGATCCGCAGTTTTGCCCCCCATATCCGTTTGCACCCACTATTTGAGACTGTCAGAGATAGACCATAGAATCTCACTCGTTCAACTTACACCAGGAGAGATTGCAACAAATGTGAAGCCCTCATCCACGAAGGCGTAAGCGTACTGGACTGTGAGCATGTTCAGAGCAGCCTTGGAGACCTTGTAGGACGGCGTTGGGAAGTCTTTGAACGTGGACGCTGTCGTGATTGAGCCAACGGTTGTAGAGCTGTAAGTGTAAGCGTAAACGGCGCAAGCAAGCCACAGAGAAAGTAGACGTACATATTTGCGACCTTCTTCAAGCTCCCCTTCTTCAGAAGCGGCAGAAAGGCGCTAGTGACGTAATGCACGCCGGTGACGTTGATCTTGAGCGTCTCATCCAGATCCGCCCTACGATTGTCAGTTCAGCTTCCCGCAAGGGTTCAGATGACAAACATGTTGTCGATGCCATCAGGGGTATAATTCATAACCCCGGCGTTGTTGATAAGAACGTCGAGCCCCTTTCCTCCCAGAGCCTTGTCGACCTGGCTCGCAGCGTTCCTTGCGCTGTCCTGGGAAGTGACGTCAAGCTGGACAAATTCAACGCGGCCCTCGGATCCAGAGATCAACTTCTTCAGACCGTCCGTCTCGCTGCGAGCAGATGCGAAGATTCTGGAGACCTCTGAAACGGGCTTGGAAGCGAGGTGGACGGCCAGTGCAAGACCAAGGCCTCGGGAGGAGCCGGTGATGAGGTAAGAAGACATTTTGTCTCTGTTCACCGGCGCAAGCGGATATTCGTTGTTGAATACAAGATGGGTGATGGCTGCTGTCAGATAGGCCAAGAGCTCTTACTTATATGCGAGAGCTTTCGATAAATGAGGGAATAAGCAAGAGGAGAGCAGACATGCACCGTAGCTTAGAAATCAAGCCAGCCACGGCAAGGCAACAGCATTTACGAAGACTGTGCGATAAGAGGCTTCGGGAAGGATGAGAGGATTTAGAAAACAAAAGCGGGGTAGAAGAGACAGTAGAGTGTTCGGTCACCTAATAAGGAAGGCATGACGCACAGTTGACTAAGCTCAGCCTCGATCCTTAGCGAAAGAACACCGTTATCCGTTCACATGGACTAGAACAGGCCCCTCAAGAGACCCAGCCCTAAACCTTGTAGACCAGCTTCACGCCACTGACCTTATCCTGCCTCATCTGGTCCAAGCCGTCCAAAACCCCCGCAAGACCACCCTCTCGCACCTCCGGCGGATGAACCTTGAACTTCCCCTGCGCCAACAGCTCCTCCGCCGTCTTCCAAAACCGGGCCGCGAACTCCAAATCCTCCGGCCTCGCTGGAGTAACCTTTCCGCCTTTCTCAAACTCCTCGCCGAACGCTGTGTAACCAAATGTCGACACGCTGACCACATCATCTCTAGGGAAATTTTCCACGTTGAGCAGCGCGCTGTACTTCCCACCAGCGCTGCCAATAGCCTCAGTACAGATCTTGGCACTGGCCGGCAGAGCGATGCAGTCGAACACCTTAGCCAGGCGGTCGTTCGTCGCTTTCCGGATATCCGCGCCCACGGTCGGCGACTTGTAGTCGAAAACATGATCAGCACCCAGTCGACGCACAAGGTCAAAGTTCCTCGGCGAGCAAGTCGTCAGCACCGTCAACCCCGACAACTTGGCAAACTGGATCGCCAGCGTCCCCGTCGCCGTGCTGCCGCCATATATCAAGATCGGCTCCTTCGGCTCCTGCCCCCCCTCCTGCGTCGTCGTCGTCGGCCACGGCAACCCCAGACTCTGATACAACCCCTGCCCCACCGTCGTGACGCCCACCCCCAGCGTCGCCGCCTCCTCCATCGACACCTTCTCCGGCACCTTCAACGACACCGCCGCCTTGGCCACCAGGTACTCCCGGAACGCGCCGTCGTCGAGGTTCGACCCGTTGCTGCCGTGCACCATGCCGGCGACCCTGTCGCCGGGTTTGTAGCCGGTGGTCACGTTGGGCCCAACTTCCTCAACGATGCCCGAGTAGTCGCAGCCGACGATGGCGCCGGGGGGGCCGCGGTAGTCGATGGATTTCCAGTCGGTGGGGTTGAGGGCGACGGCGGCGGTTTTGACTTTGATGTAGCCTGGGCGGAGCGCGGGGATGGGGGCGTCGGTGACGAGGCTGGCTTGCTTGGGGCCTTGGATTTGGATGGCGCGTTGGGCGGTCATGGCGGCGTGCTGGTACGGTCGTAGCTGAGATGTCAATTGACGGATGGTGTGAGGATGGAAGAGTCGGAATAGCATAAGATTTCGAAGGAGAGCGGGTTCGAGTGTGGTTAAGTGCTTCTGCCGCGGCAGTGATTAGAAATCAAGGCCAGCGAACCCCTCGGAGATACGTATGAAGCTTCAATCGAGCAATCTTACAGCAGTAGTAGATGTATCGCAGCCGTGGATAGGCTGGGCTGACAAATCGTGCCCACGATGCTGGGCCGAGGGGTTGCAAGCAATGTGGGGCAACCACTGACGTAGACGATTGCTGGATCTTCACAGGGATCCCATGCCGTAATCGTCATGCTCCTGAGCTCCACCATCGTCGCGGCTGTCCGTCTGCGCTGCATCCTCCTGGTCCTCTTCGGCAGCCGTTGCAAGCATGGAAACGCAACTGCCCCGGTTACCACTGTTCGATTGTCAGACTGCACCTGCTCTCCAAGTCGCTATTACAGTGATAGGCCCGCTGCGTTGGTCTTTCTGAAAGAGCTCATTATCTTGGCGCTCCTGGGTGTTAGGGTCCGGAGTCCATAAACGTTTCATTAGCCAGAT
The DNA here is from genome assembly GCA_037356075.1 of Neofusicoccum sp. Z40. Classification (NCBI taxonomy): domain Eukaryota; kingdom Fungi; phylum Ascomycota; class Dothideomycetes; order Botryosphaeriales; family Botryosphaeriaceae; genus Neofusicoccum; species Neofusicoccum sp. Z40. Next base: position 29,318 of record JBAWJV010000032.1, on the reverse strand, counting down.
CTCCTTCCCGCTTTCAAAGTGCCCGGAGAGCCGCCCCCCTACTGCTCTCGTCAGTCACAAACGAAACAGATACCATGCGACATTCTGTTCAGCCCATGAAGACACCTATGGCCATTTTCGCTGGAGTCCACGATTGGTGTTTAGTTAGCAATACTTTATCAAGAACAAAGCATAATCAGCATCCCCTCGATGATCGACTTCGACTGTCTTTTCACAATGATACCATGACACAATACCTTTGTTTTTCCCAATCAACACAATGAATGTATTGTTGTTGTTCTTCGTCTTCGTCTTCGTCTTCGTCTTCTCGTCAGGGCCAGTCCATGGAAATGGATTGTGGAAAGACAGGATGAAAGCAGTTTGATATCGGTAACGCTATCCTTTTTAAAGAGTGTTCAAGTATCAAGTCACTGAATATGCGGTAGAGTCTCATTTTATGGTCGATGCGGTGATTGGTACGTGCTGACTGGAGAGAACGCGGAGTAATCGGGCATGATCTACATTCCCACTTACGTGATTTATTCAACATCACTTGCGGCAACGTCTATGACCAATAGAACGGAGCTAGGGAATTTGTAGTTGACCCAAATGCATAGATTTACCTCTCGAGAGTGGGATTGGGACCTTGACGCTAATCAAGGGCAGCTACGTCAACAAGACCGGATCCATATGACCATTTCGACACTCAGATGAATCGACAAAGATGCATGGCTAATATTTACAACATTAAACCTGCGTGAATGTAGCTACAGATAGATCTGATAACTTTGACCTGGTAGGATGGCGAACTGATTTTCGAACGTGGCATGCCGCCCTTTTTTTTCTCTGGGAAAAGCTTTCCTCCGGCAAGCAACACCGATGTTCACATCGTTCCTCACAACCAAAGCAGATTCAAGAGTTCAGCGGAAAACCCCAAGTCTATTTGCCTATACACCATTATATACACAAGAAGCGTGTACACCACTACCTAATCCAACAACAAAAAAACACAGAAACCTACCCATAGAACTAAACCGAGCTGTAACAAACTTTACACTTGTCAAGGAAAGAAAGTAAGTATCACGGGTGATAAGAAATCCGTGATGATGGAGATGCATGAATGCGTAAATGCCGGTCGCCAAATGCAGAAAGACAAACAACAAGAAAAGCAAGAATAGCGCTGACTGACTAACCTCACTTTCCTACCGTGCCCTGCCTGCTGCTCTGTATCCCAAGCAATACAGCAATGCCTCAAAACAGGAAGAAGAAGAAGAAAAAAAACAAGAGATGATGACGATGATGCTGAAAAGAACACCCATTGCTCTAATATGAACGTGGTATCCCCTCCGCTAAAGATGAAAAAAAAAGAGCAATTCCCGGTTTTCCCCGTTTTTACCTTTTCCCTGTGGGATAATTTTCCTTGGACCTACCTCCTCGCCATTCAGTTCACCCAAGGTAAAAACCCCCTTCTTCTTCTCCAGAGGAGCGATCCCACCATCCCAACACTCTATACCTGTACAACACGACGGCCAATACTCTGTACCCAATTTCGCCACCCCTACCCCTACCTCTACTAAATCTCATCATCCCCACATACTACGCTTCCTCCCTACTCCCCCCTCCCATCAACCAACCAACCCCCTCCCCTCCGCCGCCCTCTTCGCCTCCCTCTCCAAAACCTCCATATCCCCACTCATCCTACACATCCCGCGAAAAACGCCCTTCTTATTCCTCAGCAGCTCCCACGGATCCCCAAACTCAATCACCTCGCCCCTGTCCAGCACGAGCACCTTGTCGTAATCGATGATGGTCTGCAGGCGATGCGCGATGGTGATGGTCGTGTTGCGGATCTCGCGGATCGTCTCCTGGATCTTCGAGTCCGTGGCGTAGTCGATCGAGGCCGTGGCTTCGTCCATGAGGAGGACCTTGGGAGCCTTGAGGAGGGCGCGTGCCAGGCAGAGGAGCTGGCGCTGGCCTTGGGAGAGGTTGCTGCCGGATTCGGAGACGGGGGAGTTCAGGTTGCGGAAGATGTTTTTGTTTTCGAGGAGGTCGGAGGATGAGGAGGGGGTGGAGGGGGTGGAGGGTTCGGAGGGGCCGTTGCTGTTGTTGTTCTTGACGGCTATGACGACGGATTTGTTGGGGGGCGACGGGGCCTTGGTCGTACCGCTGAGGCTGGTGGCCTCGGTGAGGCCGGATGACCGCTTGGGCTTGACGCCGTTGGTGGAGCCAGACGGAGATGATGGTCGGGTTGTTTGAGTCGAAGGCGCTGCGGATCCGACGAGCTGGACGCGACGAAGCGCGGTGAAGATTTCCTCGTCAGTGAATAAGCCAAAGGGGTCAAGATTGCTGCGGATTGTTCCACTAAACAATGTCGGGTCTATTCAGAAGTTAGCATGCTGCGTTCCAAGACGAGACTTTGAACAAGAACTCACCTTGCGGGACCATAACAATGTTCTCCCGCAGATCTTGCAAGCCAATCATGCCGATATCGACATCGTCCACAAGGATTTTGCCTTCTTCCGCTTCAAGCGCACGGAACAAGGCAAGAGCGAGAGAGCTCTTGCCCGCACCAGTACGACCAACCACACCGACCTTCTCTCCGGGAAGGATCTTGAATGTGATGCCCTTAAGGACATAGTCGAAGTCCTTGCGATACCGAGTGCTGTAGCCAATGAACTCAACGGAACCCTGGCTCGGCCAATTGGCGGGCGGTCTGTTGTCCTCAATGACGGGAGGCGCCTCTTGTTCGACATCAAGATACTCCTTGATACGTTCCACAGAGTTCATGTTCTGCTCGTTGGCTGCGTAAAGACGCACGAACCAGAGCACATTGTCCGTAAAGGTGACAGCGTAAGTCATGGCCAAACCAGCAGCTCCAGCATCCAACTTGCCAATGCTGAGAAGAACGAATACGCCGGAGAAGAATGAGACCATGGACCCAACGACGTCGACCCTGAATGCAAGCCAACGATTGGCAGCCCACAGGTAAATGAAGGGCCGGTTGTGAGTGTTGACGCGAGTCAGATTCTCTCGGATGAAACGGCGCTCATCACCATACGCCCGAATGGTTGTCATGCCGGACAAGGTCTCTCCAAATTGCTGGTAGAGCGGGCTTCTCTGCACCGACTCCAAGCGCTTCAGGTCGCGAGACGCGTTGATGTAGAACATGCCAATCAGGAAGAAGAGTGCGCTGATGAATACGCCAGCAATAAGGAAAGCCGGAATGATGACGGAAATGAGAACAACAACCGTAATGATAGAGGCCAAGCAATGAACAACACCAATGGCGACGGGTGCGATTTCCTGGTCAACAGACTCAATATCCTTGGAGAAACGATTCATGAGCTGTCCGAGAGGCGTGGAGTCGAAGAAGCGGAATTTGGCATGCATGACCGTATCGACGAGACGCTGATGGATTCTTCTTGAGGCGCCGAGGGATCCCCAGAATAGCACAGCCTCCCTGCTCAGTGTAATGATCATGAAGACGAGACCGAGCACGGCGTAGATTCCAAGATAGTAGCCGGCATTGACATTGGAATTGGCCGAGACCATGGAGACCTGGAAGTCATCGTGGAACGACTCCTTCTCTGCCTGTCCGGAGAACCAGGGTAGAGGCCAAACGCAGCTTCCACTTGTCAAGCAAGAGCCCAGACCAGTGACGACATTGGTATGTGTAACCTGGTTACTCGCGGTGTGGTGATCAAACATGCTCACCTGCTTGGTGCTATACGCGTTGGCCCACTGACGGATCCAGACATTGGTGGCGACGGACGAGAGCTGTTGGGCAGCGAATGCAACGAAGGCCGCGGCCCAGTACCACCAAGCTCCCATAGACCTGAGGTACATAATGATAATACTCAACTTGACTCCTCCAACGGCCTTGGTTTCCTCCTGTGAATCCTTCTTCTTGGCAGCCTTTCCAGTACCATTAGCATTACCATTAGCGGTACCATTCGCATGCCCATTCTCGCCAATTGCTTCTTCACCTCCAACATCAGAAGGAACCCTGGATGCAATTCTAGAGGGACCGCGGGAAACGGGACGAGACTTTGACAGATCTTCGCTCAGCTTTCCGGAATCGATGAGGTCATTTGGAGTTCCCTGGACAGCGACCCTTCCGTTGTCCAGGAGGACAGCGAATTCGGAGTGGGGCAGGCAGAGTGTAACGTTATGGGTGACCAGAATGCAGGTCCTGTTGTACATGAGAGGACCGAGGAGAGCTTGGTCGAAGATCCACTTGGCAGTGTGCGAGTCAACCGCGCTAAGCACATCGTCCAGTAAAACGTGACGAGCCTTGCTGTAAAGGGCACGAGCAAGAGAAATTCGTTGCTTCTGACCACCAGAAAGCGTAACGCCCTTCTCACCGACCAGAGTCTGATCGCCAGCGTCGAGAATTTCGAGATCTCGTTGAAGCGAGCAGGCAACAAGAACGTCCTTGTAGCGCCTGGGATCGAAGGGGCTGTTGAAAATGATGTTCTCCTTGATGGTTCCGTTCATTAGCCAAGCTTGCTGCGCGCAGTAGGCTACGCTCTCGGTCAGGCCAGTCTCGGGATCCGGGTCCAAGTCCTCACGACAACGTCCGCCAGGAAGGAAAACCTTGCCCTGCATAAGTGTCATCTCTCCTAGCAAGGCCATGAGCAAAGAAGTCTTTCCACACCCGGTAGGGCCAACGACGACACTCAGCTGTCCGACAGGGAAGCGGACATTGAGGCCCATCATCTTGAAGGCGTCGTCCGTTTCACCCTCCTCGGACTCTCCGGTGCCCCAGCTAAAAGTACCGTGCTCGAATCCAATGATAGGCTCGCCATTCTCATCTACTTCATCACTCTTGAGCTGCTTGTACTTGTCCGTCTCCGGTTCGCTCAGATACTCTTCGATACGGTCGACGGAAACCTTTGACTCTTGCACGTGGGCAACCATGTCTGCCAACTGATCGAGAGGGATACGGAGAAGCTGGAAAAGTGAGAGCGCGGTAAATGCAACCGATGGAACCAAGTCCTTCTTCTCAATGATCGTGTAGAAGAAGAATGAGAGAAAGGTAATGATGATGGGAGCTCCCGACCACACGGTGGCGGCCGCGGCCCACCATTGGTACCTGCGGCGGAGATAGAGCAGTTCGGTTGCACGCTTCTCACTGACCTGCGCCATGAAGCGGTGTTCCCAAGCAAAGTACTTGATGATCCGGATGTTGGTGAGGATTTCATTGGTCGTGTGGATGCGTGCATCGGTCGCGGCAAGGATCTGCTTTTGGATGGCGGCAAAACGCTTCGAGATGAGCATGTTGACAGGGAGAAGGAAAATCATCATGCCAATACCGGCAACAGAGCTAAGACCGAGGATGCGATACAGAAGCACAACCGACACTGCCACTTGGACGGGAGTGTTGGCCCACAGGAAATGGAGATAAGCGGAAATCTCGGCAACCTTGAACGAATCCACTGCCATCAGGTTGATGATTGCTCCCGAAGTGACCTGCGCCTCCGCACCACCCTGTGCCGATGTATTTGCAGGCTTGGTTGCCTCCGGCCTTGCCTTCTTGCGGCCAAAAGACATAGCCCTCTTAAGACGATCACGCTTCGACTCGGTCCATTCAGGCTTCTTCTCACCCAGAATCTTATCCCCACCAGAGGCGGCTCTGCGCTTCAGAGCCTTTGCGTAGATCTCTCCAATGATGATGGCGCGGAGCCTGATGCAAATCTTCCGTCCAATCCAGAGCGCCTGCCCATCGGCAAGGGCAGAGGTGACGCCGGACAGGAAGAGTAAGATGACGTAGAACCAGGCAGCATTGCGTGGGGTGGAAGAGGGGTTCTCGACGTACTCGAGGATCAGCTTAAGGAGGATTGTGGGAACGAAGAGGAAAAACCCGGAGCAGGCTGCCCAGGCAGCCTGGATCAGGAGAGCGCGGCGGAAGTAACGGAGCAGGTGCCATGCCAACGCTTGCGTCTTCTTGAACTGCCTGTAGTCGCTAAGGATGGCGGCAGCCTTGTCTTTCGGGGCCAAATTCCACACATCAACCAGCTCGAAAGTCTTCTTGTATCCCTGCCAAACAATGGCGTCAACCCATCCGAAAGTAGCGAGAGACAGGACGCTCGCAGTCTGCTCCTTGGACGGCTGGATTTCGCCCTCATACTCCAACTCGACTGCACGGTTGCCCTTGCGGGAGGTGAGGGCAATGACGGCGAGCAGGGAGTTGAGAGCGAAATCGGCGATCGTCAGGTTCCGAGCGAGTTTGGACTTCGGATGAATAATGGCCGAGCGGAACAGGAGGATGCTGAAGAGCCACAGGAAGCAATAGATGAATGCGGTATGATACCATAGGCGGGGGAAGCTAAAGCGGCTCGTGTTGGATAGCAGCAGTCGCGCAGAGGCAAGGATAGCCAGGTAGGCCCAGACGACGACGCCGGCGACTCCAGAAACCAAGGTTCCCTTGCCTTCGATCAGAGCCGCCACATGGATTGCCAGCTCGCCGAGGACGGCCAGCTCTTCGATCACAACCAGAAGCACCTCGCCCCTCGGCTTGTCCACCTCCACGACCGAGTCATTCGTCCGGGTGGGGACCAGAGCGAGGTCCGCATTGCGGTCGAGCTCGTCCTCGGTGTCCGAGTCGTCCTGGAGGAACGGGTTGGCGGTGCCCAGGCTGTGCTGAAGGGGGCGGATGGACCACACGCTACGCCAGGAGTCGAGAGAATGGTATGCCGTGTAGACGTTGGACTGCTGCCAGGCCCAGTAGAGCTGCAGGGCGAGATACAGCAGCGAAGCGGCGCATATCACCAGCGGGAAGAGCGTCTGCAGATAGCTGGGGCGGGAGTTAGCGCGGGCTGGCTGGGGGGAGGGGAGAGGCGGCGACACCCACTCTTGCTCGAAGCACTGCGAAAAGTCGTCGGCGCGCCAGACGGGGCCATGGCAGTGGGCGAACATGGTCTCTCCGGGGGCGCTGGCGGTGCAGCCAGTCGTGGGGGAAACCTCTACCACCGCTCCTCGCGCGCAACAGGGTGTGCGGGCTATGCGGCGGTCATGGACGGGCAGGAGAGGGCGCGGTGGAGTGGCGGGCAGCTGGCGGTGCCGGCGGCGGCGACGGCGACAAATCTATGGCGAGGCCGCTAGTCTCGACGTCACGGCGGGCAGCCGAGCACACAGGCGCGATCCGGCCTGAGGAAGCAGCGGGATCCCGGCCGGCAGGCGCTCCGGGCAGACAGGCAGGCGGGTGCAGGCCAATAGCAGCAGCGGCGCGCGAGGCAGGCCAGCCGCCGCCTTATCGGCCACAGGCGTGAGTCGCGCGCGGCGCCATGCAAAATCCGCGCACCGCCCGCACACCGCAATTCCCCGTAGTCAGCCAACGGCGCATGCACGCGGTGGCGTCGGAGCGAGCGCTGGACGCCCGCTCTACCTACCCCACCCGCGATGCGATCATGCACATCATTGGCGCTAGCCGGAGCGCATCCCAACCGCCGTGCAGCACCGCAATCTCGATGCCGCCATTCCGCTGCTGCTGGCCGGAGGGCGGGCCCGCCCGGCACTCCAGCGCCGTGAGCGCCCCCGTTGCACGCCAGCTGCATGCGTCGTGGGCGCGCGTGCCATTGGCGCCCGCGAACGTGGGTTGACAGCCCACGCGGGCGCCCTCGGGCATGCAGAGCGCGTCTGGCCCGGCCGCGCCGAAGACGGAGCACATGCTCCCACGGCCAAGGTACCTTCGCGGCGCCCATCCCTGGCGTCGCGCGGCGTCTGCTGCTGCCGGAGATGGATGTTGCCTGACGCGCGAAGCGTTCCTGGAATAGTTGACGGTACGCGTGCAGGCGCTACCTGCATATAGACGCCCTCAACCGCCGACACATGATCTCGTGCAGTAGCCGGACGCGCTGCGCAATCTGTGCTCCCCCTGCTCCCATGTGCCGCTTCTTGCATCTGGTTGGGCCGTAATTCAATCTGGTGAGGCTGCAGGAAAAAGTCCGCGGAAGTCTAATTATTTTTGAGGCCTGCTGCCGCCCACATGCCCGAGCAATATCACCGAGCCTATTTGCAGCCCTTTCCACAATAGATCTGGCGTACGAGCGACGTTGGGGCGTTGACCATGGGGAACCTCTCCTCCGGAAGGCCTAGGCGTCTGCGGCTTCCATGCAACCCAAGTAGCAAGCAATCCGATATGCATTGGCGCTATATACACCTCTAAGAGAAGACGAAAACATTCACTTGCGCGGCGCAGCAATCGGAGCCCACGCCGAGTACTTGGCCTTGGTCCTGTTGCTCCTGTCAGCAGCATCCAGACGCTCCCAGAAATCTGCACATACGTGCTGTACGTCTTGAAGCCAGAGCGGCTCCAGGTGAGCGTCGGCCTGTGCTCCTTGGGCTCCCACACACGGAGCTGCCTCTGCAGGATCTTGTCCTGTGTCGGGGGCTTGTCGACCATGTACGAAATCCAGGCGTGCCTTGGGACGGAGTCAGTCGGAGGGAACGCGCAGTCATGGCCGTCGGAATGCCTACCAGCCCGGCTCAATCTGGGACCTGTGCAAAGTCAGCATGTTGCTGCGTGTGGAGATAGCGCTTGGTCCTTACGGGTCGAATTCCTGGTCCTTGTAGTCCACCCATCGCGTTCTCACTACACAGGCTCGGTCAATTGGAGTATGCGCAGACAGCGCAGGTTCACTGACGAGGCAATTCCTCCTCCAGGTTCTCGAAGAACTTGTTGCCGTATCTGTCCATCCCGATCAGGGTACCGGCCTTGGTGTCGCCTACGCCAGCGTCAGCACTTCCGCCACGGCCGCCTGGGCGCCCTCAGACTGACCAATGTTCTACATTTCCGGACGGGGTATTGGTTAGCGGGGACGGCGGGCGGTGGTCGGTGGGCCTGCGGGAGGCGTACCTGCATCTGGTGGGCGGCATCCTGTGCGGAGTGGGTCAGCATCTGGTGGCAGGGAGGGGCGCGGGGGGGCGTACCCTCAGGCCGACTCGGCGCAGGTTGCGCAGCGTGCGCGTAATGGTGGACATGGCGGGCGGCGGTGGTTGTGGGTGCGGGCGTCACGGAGCTTGCAGGCCAGGACGTCTGGGCGTGGTGGTGATGCCGGGGGCTTGGCGCGGCCGGCGGACGCATGCGCGCTAGCCGCTTTGTCGCCGCTCCGCTCGCCTGCTCCAACATTGACACCACCGTCGAAGATCCTGCAGCCCGCGGCGGTGAGCTCCCCGCAGCCGCATCAGCTGGAGAGCAAAATGTTCGCCCGGAGCGCCGTCCGATGCTCGCGCTCCAGGATCCCGCTGACTCTGCGCCGGCCCGCCTCTCTGGGCAGACCTGCGCGGAGATTCTCGACCTCCAGCTCTGCGGCCCCGGGTGCTCCGCCGGCCACTCCGTCGGGCGCCTCCATGCTGGCCACCCTGACCACCGAGCTCGACAGGCTGTCTCCGCGATTCGAGCTGCAGCCCGCCCAGATCGAGATTCTCTCCACGCCGTCTGACTTCTACGAGACTTTGAAGGTCAGTTGATATCCGCGTCGTTCCCATGCAACCTCCGCACTCCTCGTCTGTCTCGACCAATCTCTCCTTCCTTCGTGCCGGTGCTCCTTGCATTAGTTGCGGTCTCCTTATACTACTTTAACATACTTCGGATTAGTCCGGCAAGACGTGAGCTGACTGTATAGAAGTAGACTAAAATATCCAATGCCAAGCGGAGAATTTATCTCTCCACTCTCTACATCGGAAAGACCGAGCACGAGCTGGTAGGCCGCCCCCGATTTCCGAACTTACTTGCCGACGTGACCAACCTTCGCTCTTGCAGATATCGGTCATCCGGGATGCCCTTCAGCGCAACCCGGACCTTAAGGTTTACTTCCTGACCGACGCACTCCGTGGAACCCGCGAGACACCCAACCCGTCATGCGCATCTCTGTTGGCTCCACTCGTCGCCGACTTTGGGCCGGACCGCGTCGAGATCCGCATGTTCCACACGCCCAATTTGTTTGGCCTGCGGAAGAAGCTGATCCCCCGCCGTATCAACGAAGGCTGGGGACTGCAACATATGAAGCTGTACGGCGTTGATGATGAGCTCATCATGTCCGGGTATGTACCTGAGCGCGAAAGAAACACGGCTGTGCTACAACGTATGCTCACAATCGCTCCAGAGCAAACCTCTCCAATGACTACTTCACCAACCGCCAGGATCGCTACCACGTCTTCCACTCTGCCGAAATCACCGACTACTTCTTCCGCATCCACTCTGCCATCAGCAGCCTCAGCTACCTCATCTCCCCCTCGCCCTCCACCCCCGGCGGCTACACCATGACCTGGCCACCCAGCAACCCAGCCCCCTCCCCTCTTACCGACCGCGCCGCCTTCAAAACCGCCGCCTCCGCCCTCCTCACCCCCCTAATCCGCCCAAGCGTCACCCCCCTCCCCTCGGACCCCACCACCACCTCCACCCTCATCTACCCCCTCCTCCAACTCACCCCCATCCTCCCCCCCACCGCCGACACCAGCACCGAACTCCCCGCCATGACCACCCTCCTCACCCTCCTCACCCACCCCACCCACGCCCACTCCACCTGGTCCTTCACCGCCGGCTACTTCAACATGACCCCCTGGATGCGCCACCTCCTCCTCTCCACCAACCCCTCCAACGCCACCGTCATCGCCGCCTCCCCCCAAGCAAACGGCTTCTACGGCTCCGCCGGCGTCTCCGGCATGCTACCAGCCGCATACACGCTACTAGCGCGACGCTTCCTACAGGCCGTCGAGCGAGCGGGGCTAGGGGCGCGTGTGCGGTTGAGGGAGTGGAGGAGGGGAACGGTGGGCCAGGAGGGCGGATGGACGTACCACGCAAAGGGGCTGTGGGTCACGCTGCCAGGGGAGCGGGATGGAGCAGAGCCCCACGCCCCCGACTCCTCCCCCGCGCCATCGACCGCATCCTCCAAGTCGACGGAAACGGACGCGGACACCACGAGTGGCCCCAGCATCGCCATCATCGGCAGCAGCAACTACACCAAGCGCAGCTACGAGCTCGACCTGGAAGCCGGCGTGATGATCGTGACGCGCGACGCAGGATTGCGGCGGAGACTGGGCGCCGAGGAGGCGCGGTTGGGGGACTGGGCGCAGGAGGTGGGGATGGGGGAGTTTGAGAGGGTGGAGAGGAGGGTCGGGTTGCATGTGAGGGTTGCGATGTGGATCGTCAAGGTTTTGGGGGGTGCGTTGTAGGTAGATTGGGAGAGGAGCGCGCGCGCGCCAGGGCACCGGAACACCGCGGGTGTCCCGGGCCCCCTGCGAACTCAGCGCGCGCGCGTTGTTGTTGTTGTTGCAGTTGTTTGGACGATGGGGAGGGGGTGCGAGATGGATGGAAGGGAGGAAGTGCCGAGCTGCTGTGTAGTAATAGTAGAATTTGGGGGTTTGGGGGTGTGTACGATTTTTGTAAGAGAATGAAGAGGAGCTGTAAGGGATAGAAAGTATGAGGCCGGGAACCATCGCGTTACGTGTTCAACTTTACAAGCCCAACGGAGGGTTGAAAGAGCTATGTATCATTTACCTACGGTAGGGTGGATGGCACCTGGACGGAATTCTTTCCGTCGAAATACGACGTCCAATATGGCTAGCTCGGGTTATATGCAATCCTTGCCACTATCTTTCGTAGTTTGATCCAAGTTCAGCCGTGTTTCTTCCCTAACTCGTAACTCAGATTTTATCGCCAGTATCCAACTAGGAGTCAGCCCACTCTCGGGGACTAATCGAACAAAAGCTTTGGCGAGACATGAGTGAGGATTCAAGACGTTAAGCCTAGTGATTTGGTTAGGAGGATTGCCTTGAGCAGTTAAGGAAAGCTCAATTCGAAAGCAGACTGCGCTAAAAGTGTACAAATGAGTGAGGTAGGCTATCTGAATTTACTGTGGTCTATTAACATGGTACTTCCAAAATCATTTGAATGAATGCTGATTGATGCACGTATTAGGATCATCCATTCTTTTCTTAGATTTCGTCATTCATTTGAAGCAGATGTCCAGATACAGGGCGATCTCCGTACAAATACAAAATACGTAAAACACGTCCAATGTGATCCAAACACCTTGCGAGGACGAAAGGACGCGCTAGACCAGGGTAACTCTTTCTAGAAGGGTTCCAAAGGGAATGGACAGAGCCCAATTTAATTCCATCTCATAAAATCCACAACTGCCTCCCGAAAGACCATGCATCAACTACTCACCACTCACAGTCCCCCACACTCTGCCAACAGAAGCCTTATCTCTAGCCTTATCATCAATACGACCGCCCCCTAGTGCGTCCCCAACAAAACCATAATCCCCAGCCCTATAGACAATTAGGCCACACGTAAGTGCCGCGATGTGACTCTATAACGAGGGGAAACAGAAGCTCTATCCACACCCCTATGAATCGGGCCCTCAGCCCCAACCTCCACAACCTTCCCCGACACCCACTCCGCCCCACTCAACCGCGCCACGAACCCCGCATGCGCCGGGACATCGCTCCAAGCCGGTGCACCATCGAGCGCCGTATACGTATCGTCCACCTGCGTAGCCAGCGCACTGACCGCGCCGGTCGTGTGGTGCAGCGGACCACCAGGGCCGATCATTTCTTGGTGAATGGCCGTGAACTCCTTTGCGTGCTCGCCGGCCCCGGCGCCCCAGGCATCGCTGGGTCCCGTCAGCGAGACGAGAGAGGTTCCGTGGTGGTGGTGGCGGGCGTTGGACAGGCCTTCGATGGCGGTGTCGAAGTCGTTGCCGAGCGTGAGGACGAGGATGAGGGACTTGATGGCGACGCCGGCGAGGGCCTGCAGAGCGGCAGCGCGAGCGGAGACGTGGCGGAAGAGGGAGCGCATGCCGCCGGCGCTGCGGGCTAGGTTGTAGAGCGTGCGGAATTGGGAGAGGAGTTCGATGGCGGAGATGGTGGCGCTGAGGACGAGGTGGGGGAGGACGCAGGACATGGTTGTGGAGATGGCTATGCCGGTCATGCTGGCTGCGATTCTGCGGATGAGGAAGACGGCCTGGTCGGTGTGGGCGGCGGGGAGGCATGCGTTGGTGAGGCGTGCGTTGAGGCGGCGGGAGTGGGATAAACGCTGCACGATCCGTTTGCAGCCTTTCAGGGTGCCGCAGACGATGCCGCCGCTGAGTCCGCTCAGGACTGCCAGATGAGAGATACCTGTTGGGTCGAACATTGCAGGCACCAGCGCACCGGCTGCGAAAGAGAAGCAAGCTCTGGTTTTGCCCATGTTGGTGATGGTAGGGAAGTGTATGTGACATTGACTGTAGAAGCTTGGGTCTGCAGTCCTTCTAGAAGGCAGATATTAGCGAATTTATACAGCGGAGTGGGAAACAAATCTCTGCCTTGTATGCCTCTCGACCTGGCTGACGTCGAACTACCAAGAGACGACGACACCGAGACGGGACGCTGCAGAGCCAGCATTTGGCAGAGAGAGGCAGTGCACATATCTCGAAGGCTCTCATGTTGTGACATGAACTGCTTGTACCCGCTCGGCCGACCTTTTCACCACTTCTTGATTGGATGCTGTCGGCTCAGTAAAACACCTTAGACGTAGGTGGATCAGAGACGACATTGGGGGCCATGCTCTTAGTCCAATGGGACGTTGTTGAAGCACTTCACTGTCGTACGACGACGGTAAGCCGAGAGGATACGCCACATACTTAGGTGCCACAGCGGTAAATAGCCTGATACGAACGCATGTGATGGACTGAACTGGCCCGGCAAATTCGATTAATCCTGATAATATAATGATAGAAGTCGTTGGGGGCCTTTTTGGACTGACAAAGGAAGCAGGTGTTCTAGAGTGAGATCAAATTGAGTTCTATAGTTTATGAGTGCGCAGACAATACTTTCTCGTCGTTGATCCTTGAACAGAGGTTGCTCTAAACTTCTAGCCTTCCAGCCTCTTTGACGTCATCGAAGGTGGTTCAACCGAAGGTGCGCTCTTCTCCGCCTCGATTTCGTAGCTGCAAGGTTTGTGCAGCAGGCTGTGCACTTGCAGAGTGTCATGTATGGCTTGCAATGAAGGTCACCAGATACAGCAGAGACATCTAGATCTCTGCTGCGCCTCGTTCCTGTCGATCTTTGCGATGAACGATTTTTTGCATAACAGATCGGAGCACACAAGGTGACGTTGTGGTGCACAACCGGGCTACTCTTTCGGGATGAACCGACAGGAGGCAGTGCTGGCTGGCGCGTCGTTGGACTTCGGCTTGGTCTGCGTTCGCGTGACACTCTGCAGTGCGGGAAATGTATTCTGCGAACGTTTAGTGTTGAAATGGCGGTAGTCTAGACTGGAGGTGGATGTCCCGTCAATGACTTTTCGAAAAGGAAACTAAAAAGGAAAAGAAAGAGCTAAATCCGTAAAGTCATTGATTTCGGAAGTCCTCTACTGCATGCTAGCAAGAAAAAGCCTTGTGACTGAGCTTTTGAGTGACCTCCGCGAAAGTAAAGTTATCGCAGAGCATGAATATCCGCTACCCGTATTTGATTTGCAACCCAGGAGTAGAGTCCGTAAACCCTTGTTTGAACTGGCAGCCTCAGCACAGAACAGCAAGAGTGACCCTGCTCAAGAACATTTATCTGAGAAAGTGAGAAAAGGACTAGCAACACCCCCTCCGAAACACCATTGGAAAGTAGAACCGTTCCACCGATGCATACCCGAAGAGAGAAGAAAGTCGCAGACCGCAGCTCGGGTGTGCAAGGAACCCGCGAGAACCGTCCATGATGATGTAGTCGATATGCTGCCGATCCTTTATCACATGCGGTGAGGATAAGCACGACGACTGTACCTGTCGGTCCAAAAGGTCGGGCGGCGGCGCGTCAACAGGTCGTGGGGCCGGCGGCCAGGATCGTTGTCACGAGTTTAACGGCTGTAGACGTATAAACATCTCCCCACCAATCGGCGTAGAATGCAGGACTTACTCCTCGGCCCACTCGTTCTCGCGGCGGATCTGGTCCTCCTCCTCGGGCGTGAAATCGTTCTGGATGTTGAACGTCTTGCGGATCTCGTCAGGGGACTTGCCCTTGATCATGTTGGCGACGGTCTTGCAGCCGACGTCGAGAAGGGCCTTAATATCGAGGTAGTTGGCAGCCTGCAGTGGGGAGACAGTCAGTTCGGAGCGGGCGGGCGGGCGGACGGGCGAAGCGAACTCACCAAGATGATCTCGAACAGCATCTCCTGGTCGACCTGCATGAACTTCTGGTCCCACTCGTCGATGTCGGTCGACTTCTTGCGCGAGTCCGAGTCGTCGTCGGCGGAGGCCGGGGGGTCCTTCTTGTGCTGCTCGCACCACTCGATCACCTTGCGCATGACCTGCTCGTTGACCTGTGTGCGGGCGTCAGCGGGGGCTCGCGGGGCGGCGGCGACGGCGAGCGTACGTTGGGGATGGGGATGGGCTCGCCCGACTCGGTGCCGAGATCCTCCAGCAGGTTCTTGATGAGGATGCTGCGCTCGGCGACCTGGCGCTCTGTGTGACGCCGTTAGCTTGCGGCGCGGCATGGCGGGGCACGGGGCGGTGGCACGCACCGACTTCGATGTCGACGCCGTCGGAAGTGGTGAGGGTGATCTTCTGCACAGACATGGTGGATGGCGTGGGGTGGAAGCTGTGGGAGAGAGGGGTGTTGTTGGTGAGGGAGGGCGGAGCGGCGAGGTGCGGTAGTGTTGCCGTGGGGCGGAAGCTGCGTTCGCCGACAGTCGCGTCTGGGAGCTCGGAGGTGGAAAGTCCAGGTTGCGCGAGGCACAACGATCCTTTAAGTAGCCAGGGCCCAACGCGCGCGACCCGATGACTGGCCCTGAGGCAAACGCACCGGACCAGGCGTGAGGGCAGGCAGTAACCACCGTCTGCACGCCCGGTACCTGGCGATGGAGCGGCACCTCACCCAAAGCGTGCAGCTGCCTTGCGCGCTTGGGCTGTGGCGACCGCCGGTCACTCGCTCCTTCCACCAGCCCGCGAAAGACCCTGCAGCGCCCCGCGCCTGCGCTTCTCTGCGCGAGCGGCGCGCCTTGTGTTGGGCCTCTTCCGCAGCGCTTCCAGAAGAACGCCCAGGCTCGCGCGGCGTGGCATCGGCGCCCGCTGGAAACACGCGCATACGGGTAGGTACACATACCATTCCAGGCCGTCCAGCCGGGCAGCTTAAGCGATGACGCCAGACGATCTTTCACGGCCAGGAGCATGCCGCAGGCAGCAAACGCGAAACCATCACGCAAAGTGCCAGGTACCGGCGAGCGGCCCAGCGCGTCCCGTCGCGTCCAGCCGTGCGATCGGACCGCTCTGACGTCCTGCTGCCGGCGCGTGTTTCGGACTGGTGCTGCTTCGGGCAAACAGGGCAGTCATAAGGCTGGCATGGTTCACGTGATGCGGCAATCTGGCCACTCGCGTCGGCGTGCGGCCCTGGAGCTCCAACAGCGTCAGCGCAGCGCGACACGCGCATGGCCACTCCGCCCACGACCATGGCCGAGACTCGCCGCACAGCGCAGCGCATGCCTGCTGCCGCCAATTGCCAGTCGCCCAGAAGCCGCGTTCCCTCCGAGCGTGCGCGCCGGCAAATCTCAGCCTATCGCTGGGGCCACTCCTTATCCTTATCGAAACGGGCAATTCATTAAAGCCGTGGTGTGTCGCCGTGTTACCTACAGCTCCTGCCGTCGTACCGCAAGCTCCCGCGCCGACACCTTCTCACCCGCCGTGAGATGCGCCTCGCCCCCTCTCCTCTGCGCGCCTGCCCCGATGAGCTAGCACCCACCATATCGACGCAATGTGGCGGCGCGTGTATCTCCTGCTGCTCCTGGTGCGCCTCTGGTTCGCCCTGTCTCCCAGCTACCTGCACCCGGACGAGAACTTCCAAGGTCCCGAAGTCATTGCTGGTCTGTTCCCCTTCGCGAACCCCGCCCAAGGACAGCTAAAATGACATAGCATTCTGGATAGGACGCGTCTTCGGCTACCCCGTCCACCTTACCTGGGAATTCACCACCAAGCACCCTATCCGCAGCTCGTTCCCGCTATGGATCTGCTACGGCATACCCATGTCTATCCTGCGCGGCATCGGCGAGGGATTCGCGGAGGAAGTCCCGCCGTGGGTCGTATACTGGACGCTGCGCGTGTTGATGTTCGTCCTGAGCTTCGTGCTTGAGGACTGGGCCATTCTCGAGCTCGTCTCGCCGCGACAGCGCAGCTCGGCTTCGATGCTCGTCGCGTCGTCCTACGTTACGTGGACCCTTCAAACGCACACCTTCTCGAACTCGCTAGAGACGCTCGCGCTCATTTGGAGCTTGGTCCTGATCGGGCGCATTCTGGAGGACAAGGTAGGCGGCTCCTGAGCTCCACCATTGACGCATGGCTGACTTTGCGCGCGGTAGAAACGCTCCAGTCTCAGCGCGACGATGCTCCTGGGTTTCATCGCCGTCGCTGGTTTCTTCAACAGAATAACATTCCCGGCATATCTGATCGTCCCAGCGCTCCAGCTCCTCCCGCACTTCCACCGCAAGCCACTCTCCCTAATCGCGCTCCTCTTCTCCGCAACCGTCACCACCATAATCGCCGTAATGTTCGACACCTCCTTCTACCACGCCGACGGCCTAACCCTTTCCAACCTCGTCCACCGCCCGATAATCACCCCCCTCAACAACTTCCTCTACAACTCCTCCCCGCTCAACCTCGCCCAACACGGCCTCCACCCCTACTACCAGCACGCCGTCGCCAACCTCCCCCAACTCCTCGGCCCGGCCTACCTCCTCCTCCTCACCAACGCGCGCAAGAACCTCCGCCTCGCCGCCGCCCTCTCGGGCGTGACGCTCCTCTCCCTCTTCCCCCACCAAGAAGCCCGCTTCCTGCTCCCAGCCGTCCCCCTCATCCTCTCCTCCATCCGCCTGCCGACCAACAAGAAAGTCTTCCGGGCCTGGATGGCGGTCTGGGTCCTCTTCAACGCGGCCATGGGCCTGCTGATGGGCGTCTACCACCAAGGCGGCGTGGTGCCCGCGCAGATGTGGATTGCGCGGTCCGGCGAGCCGGGCGTGACGACGGTGTTCTGGTGGAAGACGTACAGCCCGCCGGTGTGGCTGCTGAACGGCAAGAACGCGGTCGTCGAGACGGTGGACTTGATGGGCATGGCGCCGGAGGCGATGGTGGGGCGCGTGGGCAATGGGACTGCTTGCGCGACGGACGCCGAGGCAGCCGGGTTGACGTACCTCGTTGCGCCGCGGAGCGCGACGTTCTTGGATGCGTTTCTGGAGGGCGAGGGCGAGGGCGTGGAGGAGGAGCGCGAGTTCGTGCTCGAGGAGGTGTGGAGTTATAAGCACCACCTTAACCTGGACGATCTGGACTTTGGCGACGACGGCGTGATGCCGACGCTGAGGCGGGTGGTTGGGAGGAGGGGGCTGGTCGTCTGGAAGGTGAACAAGGACTGCAGCAGTGTAAGTGGGAAGACGAAATAATTTCATGAAAAGGGGCCTGGGTTAATGAATTGAGGAGACTACTAGGGATGGGCGTAGAAATGGAAGATTTGCCTCGATGGTCAGAGGATGGGGGAAGAAGATATCCGGTTTGAGATAGCACGGTTTGTAATGACCCAATACCCAGGATAATTTTCAATTTCGATTCGTGTCGAGTAAGAAAGCCAACTGTCCCAATCCCAATTTTACATGTGTGTGTACGGATCAATGATACCCAAAGAGATAGTGAGGTCCTCTGTATAGCTCGAACTATCCTCCTACCCACTCACCCACCCCCTCCTCCTCACAACTTCGCCTTCCCAGAACTCCTCTCCAAACTCAACGGATCCACCCTCCTCATCCCACTCTTCGCAAACAACTCATCCCCCTTCCTCTTCTGCGCCTCCAACCTCTCCCCCAACGGCACCCCCCTCTTATTCTCATTCCTCCCCAACTGCAACAAATGCACCTCATCGGGCCCATCCACAATCCGCATCGTCCGCCCATTCGCATACATGCCCGCGAGCGGCGTATCCTGGCTGACGCCCGCGCCGCCAAACGCCTGGATCGCGCGATCGATGACCGTCAGCGCCATGCTCGGCACCAGCACCTTGACCTCGGCGATCTCCTTGAGCGCCGACTTGGCTGAGGTTAGGTCCATCTTGATGGCGGCGTTGAGGACCATGAGCCGGGCGGCGTCGATCTCGATGCGCGAGCGCGCGACGCGGTCGAGCATGATGCCGTGGGAGGAGAGGAGTTGGCCGAAGGGCTTTTTGCGGGGGTCGTTGAGGCGGGCGAGGAAGTGCTCGAGGGCGCGCTCGGCCTGTTTGGTTTGAGTCAATGGCGAGTTGCTGGGAGAGGAGAAGGGAGGGGGGAGGGGGGTCTACTCACAGCACCGATACTCCTCATGGCGTGGTGGATGCGCCCGGGTCCCAGGCGTCCCTGGATGATCTCGAAGCCGCGGCCCGGACCGAGCACCATGTTGGCGACGGGGACGCGGACGTTCTCGAAGGAGATGTGGCCGTGGCCGTGCGGGGCGTCGTCGAAGCCCATGACGGAGAGCATGCGGTGCACGGTGATGCCGGGGGTGTCGGCGGGGACGAGGATGACGGACTGCTGCTTGTACGGGTCCGGGTTCTTGGGGTCGGACTTGCCCATGACGATGTAGATCTGGCAGCGAGGGTCGCCGGCGCCGGAGGACCACCATTTCTATGTACGTGTTAGGGGAAGGGCGGGGTGGTGTCGCTGATGGCTTGGAACCGGGTGGGAAGGAGGGGGGGAAAGTTACTCACCTGCCCGTTAAGCACCCACTCGTTCCCCTCCTGCCGCATGTTCAACTCAATGTTGGTCGCGTCCGAGCTCGCTACCTGCGGCTCCGTCATCAAGAACGCCGACCTGATCTCCCCCCTCAACAACGGATCCAACCACCGCCGCTTCTGCGCCTCGTTGCCGTACTTGGCCAGCACCTCCATGTTCCCCGTGTCCGGCGCCGCGCAGTTGGTCGCCTCGGGCCCCGTGCGCGACTTGCCCAGGTACTCGGCCATCAGGCCGTACTCGAGGTTGGAGAAGCCGGCGCCCTCCTTGAAGTGCGCTTTGGGGAGGAAGAGGTTCCAGAGGCCCAGGGCTTGGGCCTTTTTCTTCAGGTCCTCCATGATTGCCGGGTGGGAGGAGAAGCGCTCGGCGGGGGTGGTGCCGATTTGTTGATAGTAGACGGCGTCGGCGGGGATGCATTCTTCTTCGACGAACTTCTCGACCTGGAGGACGAGGTGTTGTCAGTGATTGGCATTCGTGGAGCTGGGGAGCAGACGGGAAGAGGGGAATTGAGGGCGTAGTGGCGGTGTCGTACGAGGTCGAGAGTCTTCTTGGCCCGCTCGCTGACGTAGGGGAGGGCGATGGGCGGGATGCGCTGCGAGGCGGGCACGTGGCCCTTCTCGCTGTTGAGCAGCAACTTGGACGACGACATGGTTGATGGTCGGCGGTCAATTGGTAACGAAGCGGGAGTGGTGGGAGGAGAGTTTGGGGGGATGGCAGTGAATGGCTGGGGCCCCAGAATAGTAAGTAGCTCGGGCGGAGGTAGGCGGCGATTACTTTGCAGTGGACCCTCGGCGTCGCTTCTTGCGGGGAACGCCAAACTGCCGAGGCCCTTTGACATCACGCCCGCATCGAACCACCGTGCGTTCAGTCGACCTCGCAACGGACGGTCCACAGTGGCACCAGTCAGATTATCCTGATCCAGGCTTTACTCTCGTGCTTAATCCATGACCAGACTCTGAAGCATCGTCGCGAGGTTGAAGACCGTCCAGCCGCTTAGCCGCACTTAGTAATCTGCATCTCTCGGAAAATGACCGCGGCAACCATCTCTCTCTCATTGAAATTCGTCGACATGGAAGACGGAGAGCCGCAAGACGACAAGTCTACCTGTGATCCCAAACCAACCAACGCCGGAAATGCTGAAGCCTGGCAATGCGTTGACAGCAGAGCAGTCGCAAAGCCGGCGAAATCCCTAAGCAAATATAACTTTTACGAGTCGTATCCACCCCCCAAAGTCCGCACCTTCTGCTTCCTGTTTCCCTTGAAGTGCTTCTTGTTGTTTGTCTTCAATTCCGACGGGTCGACATCCTTCTCCAGCGCCTGCATCGTACGCGCCTTGCGTCCGCTCAGGTGTCTGCCTGCAGCCTGACCTTGCTCGCTGTACTTCTCGTGGAACGGCATCGTCATATGACCCGCATTGCCCTTTGGTGCAAAGAACCTGCTGTCCAGCTGCTTGCTCTTCTCTCCCTGCACCCGGTTCTTCCTGAGAGGCACCGCGTCGGGGTCGTCCATAAGCGAGGCGGCGTCACTGGGTGCCCCCGAGACGCTGGATTCCTCCAGGATCGAAAATGCCGCGCGACGCTTCTCAGGAAGATGTGACGCGTCGTACAAGTCGCGGTTGAAGTGGTTGCCGTCGATCGGCGGGTCCGATGGAGGTGGGTGGCAGTACAGGAGCTTGCCTTTGACATAGTCTTTCAGCACGTAACGAGCCGCCCGCGACACATCTGGCTGGCCCAGGCCTTGAGTCGAGAAGCCACGAGCCCTGGCGTACGCGCTGAGCACCTCTTCGGCAGAAGGGATGCCCGTGCCGCCTTCCTCGAGCGGTCGGATGTGGATCTTCATGCCATAGATGGCCTCCAGGAAGGCGGGGGGAATGCGCTGCGCAACAAGGCCAGCGGGGCCAGTGTACTCTCTCAGCTGGTCGATAGGCAACACGCCGCTGCACACAAGCTCCGCTTTGGTGGTTGCAAAGTTGGGGAACACCAGACCGGGACAATCACAGAGCACGACCTTGTCGCTCAGGTGAATGGTCTGGAAGTGCTTGGTCTTTCCGGGCGTGGCAGAAACGGAGACCTTCTTCGCGCCAATCAGAGCGTTGATAGTAGACGACTTTCCGACGTTGGGATAGCCAACAAGGCCGATCTGGGTCTTCCGCGGCTGTCCGTTGGGGCCGGTGTCTATCTCAGGCGCATGCTCCAAGAATAATGCCTCGAGCTCATCGGTAGTCAGGATCCGTGTGGCCTCTGCATCCGGGAGAGGCACGCCCCCGTTCTGCGCGCCAACAGTCTCCTCGTCAACCCATTTCTTGTCTTCTTCCTCCTTGTCCTGAAGATCGAGCTTCTTGGCCTCCTGCGCCAGCTTGTCCTCCGAGCTCTCAGCCTCGTTTCCAGCCACCCCTTCCTCGTCCTCCTCTTCGAAATCCTCCAGGTCTCTGGCCTCGTTCATTTCCCTGGCAAGCTCGGCGGAGAAGAATCTGAAGTTGATGCCGGCCCCCACGAAGTAGTCGGCCCAAACCTGCCTCTGCTCCAGCGTCATCATGTCTGCCTTGTTCACCAGCAGCAGGTTGTTCTTCTTCGGGTCGACCTCCTTGACGTAACGTTCCAAATCGTCGGAACGGAACAGCAGCGGGTTTCTCGCATCGACAATCTGCACCACCAGATCCGAGCGCTCGATAACGCGCCACAGCTGCCGCCAGACCTCGATGTTGCGCTCAAACGGCGTCAGCAGCAGATCATTGTTCTCCTGCAGCTCGGCCAGGCCACGGCGCCATTGCAGCAGGCTCTCACGCTCGCGCTCATCCAGCTCTCGCGGTGTGGTGTTCTCGTCCCAGTGCGGGCGGCGCGGCACGGTCATCTTGGTGCGGTGGGCGTTGTGCTTGCGCACGGCAGCGCGCTCCTCAGCGGCAGATAGCAGGTAGGGGTTCTTCTGGTCCTTGTGGATGATCTTGACATTGTTCATCTTCTCGGCGGTGAAATCAGTGCCGGCGAGCTCGGCAGTGCTCAGGAATTCGTCGAGGGCGGCCTGCTCGGTCACACTGCGCATCTTGACCCACGACGCCTCTTTCTTGCCATTGGTGATGTACTGGAGGGGGGGTCAGCCAGCTGCTTCGGGACGGCGGGCAGGGGGGAGGGGATGCACCTTCTCGCCGTTCTGGCCGGTGCGCTCGATTGCGCCGCCGTTGAAGTTGCCGCGGCGCATGTCGGAGCCCTTGCCTTTGCCGAAGCGGTCGTTCATCAAGCTGTTGCCCAGCCCGACGGAGTTTTTGGACTTTGCGAGCACCATCTTGCCGGCTGTCTCGTGCGACGTTCCGGGGTGGGTGCAGGTGGTGGTGGTGGTGGAGGGTGCGGAGGGCCGCTGGTGGTGTTGCGGAGGGTCTTGTTCGCGGGCGGCGACTGCGTCACAAGTCGGAATTTTCTGGTCCGCCGCACTTTTGTCAGCACCTCAACCCCAACCCTCCGTGCACTCTCTCTTCTCACCCCTCCCACCCTTGCGCCCCGCCTGCCGTCGCCCACCATGCCGCGCCGCAAGTTTATGTAAGATTTCCCGTGCCATCTCTGCTTGCTCCAGCTTTGCCCTCCCCGCTGTCGTCCAAAAAAGCCATCGCCCACCGACTGACACACCGCCAGCGACAAGAAAACCGCCCAAAACTTCCACCTCGTGTACCGCGCCCAAAATGACCCGCGCATCCACGATCCCGATGCCCCGGACATGGTCTTCGCCGAGGTCGCCGCGCCCAACTCGAACAAGCACCGCGGCGAGGCCGGCGGCAGCAGCAGCGCCGGCAAGATCAAGTCGCGCAACGACCTGGACTCCGAGTTTGGCGGCCGCGTGCGGCCCAACGAGGGCGAGGCCGCCAACTACGGCATCTTCTACGACGACTCCGAGTACGACTACATGCAGCATCTGCGCGACATGGGCACCAGCAGCGACGCGACCTTCATCCCGGCCAAGGACGCCGAGAAGAAGGGAAAGGGCAAGATGAGGCTCGAGGATATGCTGGCTGGCATGTCGGTCGACGAAACGAGGAGCGAGGCCGATATGAGCGTGTCGTCGACCGCCAGCTCCAGCGCCGCGGATCTTTTCGGCGACGACTTGGCGCCGTCGGAGTTTGTGCGTCGCACCACCTACCAGGACCAGCAGGATGTTCCGGACGCGATCGCGGGCTTCCAGCCGGACATGGACCCGCGCCTGAGGGAGGTTTTGGAGGCGCTGGAGGATGAGGCGTATGTGGATGATGAGGACGACATCTTTGACGAGCTGGCCAAGGACAGGCGCGAGGTGGATCCACAGACCTGGGAGATGATGGGAGACTTTGTGGATGACGATGACGACGGCTGGGCAACGGATGACACGGTCAAGGCCGACAACAAGACCAAGTTCGAAGCTCCCTCCCCATCGGGAGCTGTGTCTGAAGAGGGGGTCAAGCTACCGCCGGCCGAGGGTCCTGCTGGCGAAGAGGGTGATGACCACGGAGACGGTGATTGGATGGCGGAGTTCAGCAAATTCAAGAAAGACGCAAAGGCGCAGAAGGCACAGAAGAAGGTTGGCGCACCGTCGGATCTGCAATCCTTCGTCACTGGCGCTTCTTCGGTGACAGGCGGCCGCCACAAGAAGCGCAAGGGTGCTCTCACGTCCACATCGAACTACAGCATGACTTCGTCCGCATTGGCTCGCACCGACCAGTTGACGTTGCTGGACGAGCGTTTCGAGAAATACGAGCAAGAATACGCAGATGACGGCTACGGTGCCGACGACAACATGTCCATGATGTCCGGCATGACGGGCATGTCGGCCATGTCTGGGCTCTCCGTGTACAGCAAGGCGTCAACTTCCAGTGAGGCCCCTGGGCTGAGAAGTGACTTCGATTCCATCCTCGACGAGTTCTCCTCGAAGAATGGCCACATCAAGAGGGGCAAGAAGCAGAACGGATACAAGGATGGTCTGGCGCAGTTGGACGAGATCAGGAAGGGCTTGGGTCCTGCAAAGATCAAGCCGGCATCGAGGGCGCACTAGAAGACCCATACGCTGGTCAACAACTTTTGTCGCGTTTTATCTACACTGGCGCAGATGGTTGAAGGCGTTTCGGGAACCAAAAAGGGAATAAGACGTGGAACTGGACATGGGACTAAAAGTGATACCTAGACTTGCGTAGGATGGAAATAATGACAATTTTCCACGAGTCCCGACAATTACAGGCTCGCCATTAAGACCACCGGTGAACTGTGGCCAACAGAGGATGTTGAGTCTGAGCCCTGGGCACGTTGACGCTGCGCCACAGCCGAAGCTTCTGAGAAGCATAAATCCAAGCTTGCCCGCGACTCACCCTATCTCTAGTCGTGGGCATCAGCTCTATTTCGGAGGCTTCGATTCGACCTCCCCGCTATCAGCAATGCTCCACCTATTCCACACAAAAGTGTGGGGCATGCATAATACGACTGCAATCAGTCTTGTCGACATCCCGTACCGTTTCGGCTCCACATCTTGCACCTCGGTTTCGCGGCTGTGGCTTACAATGCCTACGCTGTAACTGGTTTCAATTTAGCCCCTTCCTTGTCGGCCGGAGCTATGCCATTGGCCTGTCCTGTGGCTTTCCTGGAACAGCTTCGTATTAATATAGTCGCCTGCTACAGCGGGCGCGGCGGGTTCCTCCTAATACTCAAAGTCAGTTTGTCGAAGAGAGTCGAGATAACGCCCTGAGATCCTCGGCAATGAGTGGGATAAACTATCGAGACACCACGCTTCGCTGTTGAGTCACCTCAGATGACTCACTTGAGCCTCCCTTTCTCTTAGCCCGAGCAGTCTTCTCCTTTCCTCTTCCATCCGCATCTCGTGGGATTGCTAGCATCTCGCCACCCAGAATGACGCCCACGCTCCCTCTCTCAGACTCACACGTCAGCTCCCCAGCATCGCTAGCCACGCTCCTAGTCGGCATCACGACCTTCATCTGGCTAATCCGAGTGCGTTCCCCCTTCCCTACCACACCCACAACCACCCTTACTCAACATCCTCCAACCAGAAACTCCAAAGCGCCATCACCTCGCCCCTCCGCAAACTCCCCGGCCCCTTCTGGTCGCACTTCACGCACTACCCCCTCAAACTCGCCACCATCACCGGCCGCCGCACGCACTACATCCACGCCCTCCACCGCCGCCACGGCCCCATCATCCGCATCTCACCATCCGAAGTCGCGTGCGCCGACGCCAGCGCCGCCCGGCTGATTCACAAGCCCGGCTCCGGCTTCGTGAAGGCGCCGTGGTACCAGAAGTTCGTGCGGGGCAATGCGGCTGGGATGTTTGATATGAGCGATGTGAAGATGCATGCGGGGAGGAGGAGGGTGTTTGCGAGGGCGTTTAGTAAGAGCGAGATTAGGACGAGGTGGGAGGGGATGGTGAGGGGGAAGGTGGAGGTGGCGGTGAGGAGGATGGGGGAGGAGTTGAGGGGGGAGGGGGAGGGGGAGAGCGATGCGTTGAAGTGGTGGACGTTTATGGCGACGGATGTGAGTGGGCATTTGATGTTTGGGGAGTCGTTTGGGATGCTGGAGTATGGGAAGGTGAGTTGCGGATGGTTTTTTGGTCCTTCTCTTTCTCTAGGATATTTCCCCAGTCTGTCATTCTGTTTCCGCAGCTCGATTTCTTTTATCTTCTCCTCTTGATTTTCTCGGCCGCATCTCTTCTGTGAAGGAAACAATCCCTAACCAACATTTTCCCCCTTCCACCAGAAAAACGAATATATCCAAGTCCTCGAATCCACCATGAAAGGCGCCGGCATCTCCTCCGAACTCCCCCTCGTCGGCCTCCTCGGCCGCCTCATCCCCCACCCAACCCTCCAAACCATGTTCAACGCCAACGACCTCCTCCTCGGCTACGGCACCCGCGCCGTCCTCTCCAGCAAAGCCCAAGGAACCGGCGGCGGTCAGGGCGCCAGCATCTTCTCCCAACTAGACGCCTCGGACCACACGACGTCCGACACCTCCGCCACCTCCCCCCTCACCGACCTCGACATCCGCGTCGAAGCCGGCAACCTCATCGTCGCCGGCTCCGACACCACCGCCATCTCACTCACCTACCTCACCTACGCGGTACTCGCTCAACCGCAGCTGCAACGGTCGTTGGAAGAGGAAGTGGCGAGTCGCCTGGGGGGTAATGGCGAGGCGTTCACGGACGCCGACTGCGAGGCGCTGCCGCTGCTGAACGCGGTCGTGAACGAGACGTTGCGGCTCTACGGAGCGGCGCCGGGGAGCCTGCCGCGGACGGTGCCGAGGGGAGGGGTGGAGTTGGGGGGGTGCTGGGTGCCGGGGGGAGTGACGGTGAGTACGCAGGCTTGGAGCTTGCATCGGGATGGGGGGGTGTGGGCGGATGCGGAGAGGTATGTGTGTTTGCGCTCGAGTTGCCAGGTCTTGACACTTCGTCATCCCATCTCCATCTGCTCCTTATTTCACGCTCTTCGGCCCTTGTTCAAGCGCTTTCTTCACTTCCTTCGTCTAACCGTGCCGCAGTTTCAATCCTTATCGCTGGTTTTCTCTCCCTTCGAACACTTCTCCCGCCTCCTCGACCTTTGCTCCGTTCGGTGCGGGTACCCGCATCTGCCTTGGTCTGCATCTTGCTTTGATGGAGCTCCGTCTCGCGACAGCCGTGTTCTTCCGGGAGTTGAGGGGTGTTCGGCTTTCTGAGAAGACGACGCCGGAGAGTATGGAGGTGGTGAACCATTTCTTGATCAGGCCGAGGGGCGACAGGTGTTATATCAGACTGTAGCGGATGAGCGGATAGTTAAAAGTTTGTATTGTGAAGCGCTTATTCCGGAGCTTGACAAGCAGACTTTTGAAGGAGTTCCGGATGTAAGCACTTGTGTTTGATTATGACTACGACCGGGTTGCAGTGACGCAATGGATGGAGTCAAATAGGCTCAGTTTCAAAAGCATGGTGTTACATCAGCAAGACTGCTCAGTAAGCTCAAGAAAGGAGTTTTCCGTTTAGGCGTCTGAAGATTATGCGTCCAGCTTCTTAACTTTTCTTGCATTCTGCAAAAAGAGCTGAGCAGAACTCGAGTCTGCCACAGAGAAGAAAATGCACAAAGGGTACCATGATTTAAACCTGGGTTTTCTATAACTTTGACGTGTATAGTATATAAATCGAGCTGGAGTAGCAGAATTTAGCGGGTGAGTAAGTTGATTATTATCCATTTCACCAGAAGTGTTTTATTATCATGCGGCAGGAACTGTTAATTGTCTCTCTCAAATAAAAAACGTTCTCAAGAATGAAGAGTCTTACTACAGCATTAAGGCGGGAGTGGTCTGTAAGGTTAAGATCTTTTACTTTTCAGTAGCGCGTATAGAGTTGAAGTATTCAGCCGGATATATTAAACGCATAAGTTAACCTACTTTTAAATTCGGATAAATCCGTCAACCCCTCCAGCAAATCAGGTCTTAATATGCCGCAACTACCTCACAAAACGTTAATCATCACAAGGATATCTCATATATAGTAGTTAAGGCAGTGTTCAAATCTTGGATATGAAGACAATCTTACGGATAAGCTTGCCAGACTCAGAAGGGTCGATCAGAGCTAAAGAGTGTTTCCCTTACGTTGCAGTAGCAAATTAATTATGGGATGTCGAGAACCATACTTTAGCTCTTCCAGAGGACGTTATGTGATACTAAACTCCTGAAAAAATCATACAATTTACAAGATGCAGCTGCTACTCGGCGCGAAGTAGTTACAAGACAGAATTTCTCCAAAAGACAAAACCTCTTCAGCTACGAAGACTGGAACTTTACTTCACATGCTAACAACTGGAGTCGAAAGAAAATTTATCCAAAGGATCAAGACGACTTGCGAGTCCACTTAGCCCTCCTTAAGGGGTAGGGGCAATTTCCTTTCCAGATCTAGGCTGCGCATTCCTTTGCAGATACCGTTCCTTCCCGTAGGAAGCAAGGAACCAAACCATCATCAAGACCACATCAACCAGGGTGTCCCTCTCTTCTCAACGTCTCGGGGATCGCCATAGCCGAAATAAAAAGTCCAAGGGCGCACGAAAGCGTGATTAAAAGAAGCCTCCCTTATTCCAGAACGGCCCCTCTAGATCCAATCAAAAAGGCTGTCCGGGCTGCCTCGTGAGATTGGTTCCCTTCGGCTGATTCGAGATTCACGTAAATCGCTATACCGGCAACGTTTCTGGATCTTCGGCAGATCGGGACAGAAGGCTTTCCAGGCAATTGCTCCGGAGCTAACCCAGATGTTGCGGGTACCTGTGGAGCAAGGTGACACATCGTTGGATAAGTCCGCTTTGTGGTATTCCCTGGCCCATCTCACTTTCGATGTTGACATTTTGACTTGGTGAAGGTTCCGAGATTGGAGCAGAGAATGGCGTTCGGGTCGAATTTGTGGCTAATCTCATAGCTTCGAAGTGTTCAAGTCCTGTGTCTCGCCATCGAAACCCCCTCCACTCTTCCTTTCTCTCACGAATCGAATTTTCCAGTCCATGGTGTTCTCCAAAATCTCGTCGCAGGATCTCCAAACCGTCCACCTCTTACAAATCAACCCTCCATCGCTGAACCACCACCTCCTCCGCAAAATCAGCCCCTCTTCCCCATCCCCCCTTCCTCATCCCAACCCTCCCTCCCTCTCCCCCCCCCCCC